>PVKB01001958.1:91064-337853 GCA_004027205.1 Ctenodactylus gundi
AAAAAAAAAAAAAAAAAAAAAAAAAAAAAAAAAAAAAAAAAAAAAAAAAAAAAAAAAAAAAAAAAAAAAAAAAAAAAAAAAAAAAAAAAAAAAAAAAAAAAAAAAAAAAAGAAAGAAAGAAAGAAAAGAAAAGAAAAGAAAAGAAAAGAAAAAAAGAAAGAAAGGAATGAAACAATGAACTAGACAACCTGGATAGCTTCTTCCATCTCCAATGATTTATGATTTCTCAATGATTTTGGAACAAGATTAATATTTAAATATCATTAAGTGAAAATATGGGCTCTATTGGACTGAGATGCACAATGTAAAGAAAAGAATGCAGACTTTAGAATTAAAAGCTCTGAGTTCAAATTTCACTTTATGGCTGTGTGGTTTAACTAAGGTAAAATAATTAATTTGAGTGTTTGCTTGTTTGTTTTTGTGTTACTGGGGATTGAGCCCAGGGCTTTCACATTCAGCTATATTCCTAGCCAACTTTTAATTTTTTGATTTTGAAACTAGGTCTCACTAGGTTACTACACTGTCCAGGATAGGCTCAAATTTGCAATCCTTTTACCTCAGTCTCCAAGAGTGCTGGGATTATGACCTGCACCATGAGGCCACAACTGTTTTTTTTTTTTAATGTACTAAAACAGTATCTACCTCTTGATGTTAATTGTGAGGTAATTTTAATTCATGAGAAAAATTACAAAAAGTACCGTATACACACCATACTAATTAGAAATATGTATAATGTATGAATGTACCTTTAATAATGATCAGATAATGCATTTTTAACACTTCCACAAAAAATTCTAATCCTAAATCCTAGTACTAATTCATTTATAAGTATGTGATCTACATGCTGCTATATCTAAAATATGTAGTTGGGCTTGGTGGCACATGCCTTCAATCCCATCACTTGAGGGGGCCAAAAAAATCACAAGTTTGAACCCAGCCTGGTAATTTAACAGATTAGTTAGATCTGTCTCAAAATTTAAAAATAAAAAGTGTTGGAGCTGTGGCACAGTGCAAAGACCCTAGGTTCATTTTTCAGTACCACAAAAAGGAAAGGAGGAAGCATGGAAGGAAGGAAAGAAGGAAGGAAAGGGAAAAGAAAAGAAAAAGGAAAAGAAAGAAAGGTAGGTCTCATTAGTATCACTGGTAAACAACAGCTGTTGAGTAGTCACCTTCCAAGACAGTCTCCAGTAATCCTTTCCTTCCAGTATTCACACCTTTGTGTAGTTTCCTCCCAAACTGAATCAGTGACCAAGAGAATATTGTAAGGCTACATAAGAGAAATTGTCACTTACTCTTTGTTTCTTAGATCAATCTTTCAGTCCAGGAAAAGTCACTTACCATGCAATGATAACACTTAAGCAGCTCTATGAAAATACTAAGAGGACAAAATGGGAAGGAAGTCAGGCCTCCTGCCCACAGCCAACAGCAGACATATGAATAGGCCACCACCACCCTGGAAGGAGATCCTCTGGCTCCAGTCAACCCTTTAGATGATTATACTCCAAGCCAGTATCTGCCTATACTTCATGTAAGGCCCCAAGCTATTTCCAAATGTCAGATACCCCAGTGGGACCATTGGAGAGATTATGTCAATTTGAGGTAACAGGAACCACACATGGATTAGGTTTTGGGAACCATGCCTAGACTGGGAATTGAGAATCAGTCTGGATTTGAGTGTGAGTGATTTGTGGGCTAGCCAATGTGGGAAGAGCACCCACTCAGAGGTGGGAGGCCCAACTGGAACTAGAACAGTATAAAAGCAAGGAAGAAGAAAGATTGTTACAGCTTCTTCCTCTGGAAAAGCTCCCGCCTTTGCAATTGTCTACCGATGGCGACTTGCTACATGCTGCAGATCTTCATCACAGATTCATTCCGGTCTCACTTGCACTGTCTGCCCATTGCTGATCTGTCACCGATCTTCAGGCTCCAGTCTTCACCATTGTTCTTTGAACAACCGAGATCTGCAGCAGACTCTCATTGGCTGTCCAGCCATCCCAAATGGGAGTTATACTTCGTGGCTGAGCAGCCATAAGACACTCCAGTTCTTGCACGTGCAGGCTGCTATCTTGGACTATCTCTATCCTCAGATTTGTAAACCTTCCTAATACATTCTTTTTGTTATAATTTCTGTAAATCCTACCTTTTGAAAGAACCCAATCTATACCCAGAAACCACAATATAATAAACTATTGTTGTTATTTTAGATCACCAAGTTTTTAAGTAACTTGTTGGGCAGTTATTGATAACTGGTACATTAGCTAACACTTACTGCACATTTATTATGTTCCAGGAACTACATTAAATAGCGAATAGCCCTATGATATAGATGCTATTATAATCCCCCCAAAAAGAAAGGTTAGCCCAGAGAAGTTAAGTAATATGGTCAAATTTCCGTGGCTGGTGAGTGGGAGAAGTAGAATTTGAACCTCTAACTCTAAAACTCAGTTTCTTGGTTACTCATTTATATAAGCCATGATAGATCTTCTAGGACAGCTAAGCAGCTATCTAAATGAACCTGCCAGAGGAGCATGAACTTATATACAACCAACATATGGCAGCCCAGAGGCCAGATATGAAGGTACGTTAATGCCTGATGCTCTAACACCTGGAAGTTTCAAGCCCAGCCATACCTCCCAGTCCATATACTGGCAGGCTATGGAGAACCCTGCCCAAGATGCTCAGGACTCACCCAGATCTGAAGCTTCACTCGTTTCTCATGACGGTAGACTGTCTTCACCTTAAAGTCAATGCCCACAGTGCTGACAAAGGCGGGGGTGAAGGTATCATCAGCATAGCGGAAGAGGAAGGAAGTCTTGCCAACACTGCTATTGCCAATGATGAGCAGTTTGAACATATAGTCAAAATTCTGGTCAGAGGCATCTTTGACTCCAGTTTTACCATCAGTCACTGAAGCCATCTGCAAGAGAGACCCATGGTCACTCATGAACATACCTCCAATATGCCCTTGAGGTCCAGTGGTCACCCGCCACTCATATACTCCCTTCTCCAGCATCAGAGAGGAAATACGCAGTACTCAGAAATACCCCACCGCTATACCTGCCCCAAATGTTGTCTCAGGATTTGGGTGGAAACAAGCCCCTTCCATTCATTTCTTTCAGCAAATATTTACTGAGCATATTGCTCTGTACTGGGCAGGGGGGAGTACAAACATGAATCAGACAGTATATATCTGACCTCTGGGTAGCCACAGAGTAGAATAAAAGCATATGGAAACACAAGTAACAAAGCAGTAGGTAAGGAAGAAGACAGAGAAGTCCTGGTGGAGGGAGTCCACAAGAAGTAGCTTTTAACTCAGTCTGAGACATGGCAGACAACGAGACTCTCCTGTAGGAGGCAGGGATCAGTACAGGGTTATTATTCCCTGCTTTAAAACTTTTATAGCTCGTACAGCTCTAAAGATCAAACCCAAACTTCCTGGCTTGATAAGGCACCAACTAACCACAGAAACAATTCTCTAAGCTTTTCCCCCATCCAACCTCAGCTACCTTTATATCCAATTATACTTTACACCAAATATGCCACATGTTGCCTCTGTACATAAGCATGCATATGCATGCACACACGAAAGCACACACACACACACACACACACACACACACACACACACACACACTCACTCCTGTCCAGACTGCTGTTACAAGAACAGACTTCTATTCATCCTGTAGGACCAGGTCAAGTGTCATCTTCCCTGTGCATGACAGAGGCATGCACTACTGTGTCTAAGGTTTAAGAACACTCTTCTGATGCTTGTGTCATTTCAAAACTGTTTACTATTCTGGCTTCACTTTTAGAGTGAGCACCTGGGACTTAATGGTCTCCATTTCTATATGCCTGGCTTCTAGCACAAATCCTAATTCATAAAAATTCTCAGTAAATGTGTGATTTAATTAAGGTCTTTTCATCGTTCTGGGGCACCAATATGCTCATCAGGGAAATAGAAAAATTTCTGCTCTGCTTTTCTCACAAGGGTATTGTAGAACTTTGTTGAAATAATGATTGAGATTGTTATAAACTGGTAGTAAATCCTACAGAGGTGTGAACTTAAGTCATAGTTCATCCATCAAAGACTTGATCCTTTATTTGTTCATTCACTCATTCAGCAAATATTTACCAAGTGTCAAGCCTACCAATATCCTCTCCTTTCCTACAACAGTTTGAACCTGAACTCCATAATCTAGCACTTAGTCCTATGATCTGTATCTTTCTTTTACATCTTAGAAGTCTCAGATACCCTGCTTCTCCATCTTACATCTGTCTTCTTGCTCAGTACTAAGTACTCAAGTAGGCTGGATAAGTGAGTGGTCAGAGGTCAGTAGAAGATAGCTCTGATGTGAGATAATGTTTGGGTTGTTACTTTCTTTGGGAATTCCTGCTTTTTTTTCCTCCAAAGAAAAAGCAAGAGAACGAGACTGATGGATTTAGCTCTATTAGCCTGTGATTTGAGCTGTAAGAACAAAAAGCTAATGAGTACATAAGGCTTAAAGCACTCTTGATGAAAAACCAGATTAGCAGTCCTTTATTTTTAAAAAAGCTTCAAATTTACATTACTACAAGCATTGTGTAGCCCCTGTTCTTTCTTCTGTTTGTTCCCAGCTCTCAAGCCTTTGTCTGAGACCCTCAGCTTCATCCTTGTAGCAATCTGTCCATAACATGGATCACTGGGCAGGCACAAAACATGCCCAGGTCACTCTGACACTTAGGCAAAGTATTTACATGGAGAAAGAAAGTGAAGTTGGATGGGAAGGTGCCATTAACTGCTAAATCTATCTCATAGACTTCACTTTTCAAGTTATCATGGTACTAAACACAAAGCCCACTTCAAAAATTAGTAATTAGTGGATATGGTAGCAAACATCTGTAATCCTGGCAGCTCTGGAGGCTGAATCAGCAGAAGGATCACAAGTCCAAGACCAGCCTAAACAACTCAGTATGACCTTGTCTCAAAATAAAAAAATAAAAGGATAGAAATCTAACTCAGATAGATCTAGACTCTTCTAGAGTGAAGACCCTGAGTTCAATTCCCAGTACTACAAAATAGGCAAATCAAAAGAACTGTTTCTTCTACCCATGGGAAGCCCCAGTGATCTCACACTATTCTTCATTTGACTGCCAGTCACCTTTCTTTGTTTACAAGAGAAACTTTCTACTATGAAAGTACACAATTATTAAAAATCAGAAATTTGGACTAGCAGAATGTCACAGCAGTTAAGTCACTTGCCTTGCAAGCATAAGGCTCTGAGTTCAATTACCCAGCACCACATAAAGCTGGGCGTGGTGGCACACACCTGTAATCCCAGCTCTGGGGGGCTGAGGCAGGTGGATGGTCCTGAGTCTAAGGCCAGCCTGGGCTACATAGTGAGGTCAGGACCAGCCTAGTCAACAGAGCAAGACCCTGTCTCAAAAAAAGAAAAGAATCAGAAATTTATACAAAAGTGTAAAAAATTTTTAAAATTACCTGACATCCCACCCATTCAGAAATGACTGCTGTTGCCATTTTATTTCCTCCAACATATTTTTATTTGAAAGAATGGCATTTACTTTTAAACTACCTTATTTATTTAAACAGTGATATACACTTATTGGAAATAATTCACTAAACTTTTACTATTTACAAGTATGACTTTTTTACCATATGCAATTTGCAACATTTTTTTTAAATTTAAAAAAAGTAAGTAATATGGAACCTACAGGTTTACACTGAAAAGTATTGCTTTCATTTCTGGTTCCCAATCTCTAGTTCCCCTCCACAGAGGTAAAAATACTAATTTACATATCCTTCACAGGTAGTCTTTGCACATATAAGGGTAGCAATCTGTAGTACTTTTATTTATATTTAATGGCTGTATAACATACATTCTAGTCTACACTTAAAGCATATCTTAACAGCTGTGATCATATGCAAAGATGTTATAGACTAGAATATAGTGTATTATCATTTGGCAAAAGTACTTAAATTTTGAAAATACTGAATTAAAAAGCACTGAGCTTTTAAAAACTTCACAAACATAATTTCAGTGGCTATTTATATCATTATATTCTACCCAATGTGTCAGATGACCACAACTTTGATGTCATTTTCTTTAGAGAAAGGGTGTTACTTTTTAAATTTAAAGCTGTTTTCAAGTCATTTTTTTCTGTCCAAAATTATTGTAAATTAAATAGCAATGAACCTTTCATTAAACAAAACTTTGTTCATTATCCTAGTTTTTTCCTTGGGAAAGATTCCAGAATTGTTGGTCAAATAGAACCTTAGCCCAGGTTTGACTCTGATCTCAATTTCATGCCATCACATTTTATTCTCTAAACAAACCTAGGAAGTAAAGTTAGAATGACAGGGATTATCAATCCCACTTGAATTTAGATTTGCCTAAGCCAAATCATGAGAATAGATTTAGTACCCCGCAATGTTATAAGGAAGTTTTAAATCATTGCTCTAAACTGGATGAGGGGGCACACCTGTAATCCTAGCTACTCAGAAGGCTCATACAAGTTTGAGGCCAGGCTGGGCAATTTAAGGAGAGACCCTGTGTCAGAATAAAAAGGGCAGGGGATGTAGTTCAGTGGTAAAGCACTAATGAATGAATTAATTAATGAATGGATGAAATTATAGATCTATCCATCAGATGAATATCTGAACAAGTCCTCAGCTACTCTCTAAGCCACAGCATTATTGCCTCCAAATAGTAAAAATATCACCTACTTAATGGAGCTACTACAAATAAAATAAGTAGTACTGTATGTAAGCAAGGTGGCACCGTTTCTTGGCCCCATAGAAGGTACTAGATAATTATTATTTCACTGATCCCTCCAACCCAATACTTATTCAATTGCCCTCTCCCTCACATAGACTCCATCACTTGGAGCTGTGTTACCATAAACTATCTTACTCCCTTTCTAGATTCAGGGGAGTGTTCTCATCCTTCACTAGCCAACACTGGACCTACGATAATCCTTAGGGGAAATCGCTTTTTTCAATCAACATTTATTGAACATTTTCCAGGCTACTGATGTAAATGTCACATTATTGGTTTTCATTTTTTTCTGATGAAGACAGCTTTACACTCTCAAATTGCTGGAAGTAGGTTTTTGGAGTAGCAGCTTTGTTATAATAAAAAGCCCAGCTAATTGTCTCAGATTTCACATAACTCAATTTTATGAACTTGGGCAGATCACTAAATTTTAAGACTCAGTAATCTCATTTGATAATATCTACTTCACAGGGTTGTTGTGAAGTTTAAACAAAAGAATGAACAAAATTGTGTTTTATATGCTGTACTGGGAAAAACACATACGTTTTTGTGTAGAATTCAGTGGAAAGTTTGCTTACCTTTGTTAGCTATTCCTATCACAGAGGAAACAATAGCTTCAATTCCTGGTCTAATGGAGCCCCTTTCACTTTACAGATAAAGCAAAATGGGACTCCACAGAGAAAAGTGATTTGTCCAAGGTCACACAGCAAGTCAGTTCACAATCAGAACCCCCTTTACTTAATGCTAAGCACAGCTTTCCCAGTAGGTGGACTGAGAATCTGGAAAGACAGAGAGTAGAAGAGTTTGGATAGAAGCCCCGGAGGGAATCTTCTCTGAAGGTGGTGGGGAGGGAAGGCAGAGGCACACAGAATCTGGAAGACAGGCAAAATGCATCCCAGCAGGCAGATGCCTGAAGCAGATCTGAGCAGACAGGTCATCACACAGCAGTGCACACAGAACTGCATTTGTAAGATAAGCAAACAATCACATGAAATGATACAGCTGTGTAGCTTGCTGTCTCTATGCCCAGCAATACAGATGAAGGCCCAAATCACCCGGGAAGTCATCCCTGATCTCAGGCTAAGGGGAAATGGCTTCTTTAAAGGGTTGCTGTAAAAAACAACCCTCCCAGTCTCATAAAAAGCAAAAAATAAAAACTAAGGAATAATAAGCTTTAGTCAGGAAATAGTGGAGAAAGAAAGTGCCCCAAAACCCAGGAAGAAAAATATACTATTTAATAAATGAAATGAAGGGAACAGACACACTTCTAAGAGAGTTAAAAAATTGAGCATGAGACTGAGACTAAGACCTAGCTTGGGCTGTGGCCCCCTTAATAGTTGTATAACCTTAAGGCAAATCACATGCTGGGCCTCTCTTCCTAATCTATAAGAATATGTTAATAAAATAGTTTCAAATGTTGTAAAAATTAAAACCAGTACATAATAGAATGCTTTATAATTTTTTCCTCTGTGTTTTATGTTTTCTTCTGGCCAGTGATCCTGAGTAATGGAAGTACTTCAGAGGTCCAAATCAAGTTCCATATTCAGTTTCCAGTTCTATCATTTATTAGCTGTTAGACATGGGCAAGAACTTTTATGAGTCAGACAGTTTTCTCCTTTGGCAAAACAAGCACTCTTTGGAAGATCATAAGTAATGTGAGAATGTATCTGGCATCTTATATGGAATACATCAGGTGCTCAATAAACATAATTCCCTGTCTTTAGTATTTATCAGTAAGGATAAGGGGGGAGTTGGAAGAATGTGAATCTCACTGTTCTGTACTCCTTCCTTCCTGAAGTCATATTATAGCTTCTTAGTCTTTCCTCTGACCGTTACCTACTGCCACCAGTCCAGCCCAACCTCCTCTTCATTGCATTCCCAGAGGTATTTTATTTGATACACAATAAATGTTTGATAAATGTTCATTTCCTTCCTTCTCCAGACTGGAAAGAGATAGCCATGGAATGTGACTGCTGACAAAATGAAGGTCCACTTTCATGAAAACATCAATGGTCTCTCTCTTTTTGTACCATGCTTTACAGGTTAGAAGTTCTTTTCATCCACATAATCCTATATGATTCTTCTTAATTGGGGGGCGGGTAAGTGAAGACATGAGACAGAAGCACCACCACAACTCAGTTACTCATTCAGCCAGCATTCATGGAGAACCTTCCTAGTGCCAGGCCCCACGCAGTAAGTACTCTGGGGAGTAGAAAGGAACTCCAATGAGCTCCTACTTTAAAAGATTCTCTGTTACTGACGCCTTCTTTCATATTAAAGACCTAAAGAAACTAGATATTTGTTTCGGGGATCAGAGACTATTTTAGACTTTTGCCTATTTGCATACTGTATGCTCTCTTAGAAACACACTTCTCTCCACTGTTAGCTAAATTCTTCATAACCAGGAGCCTTCCCTAACCCATCTGTTTTCCAAAATGCCCTTCCTCTGTAGGGTTTCCCATTACCACCAACAGGGCCTTTCACAACTCCACTGTCCTTCTCTGTTCATAGGCACAGAACAGGTGTGCATCCTCCTATGCAGCACACACCCACCTCCGTATTCTTTTTACTGTCCTCTACTCCTTTCCATCTGGATTATGGGAAGCTGGTATGGAGAAGTTCAACCTCCTCTGCACTTCTATTAGCTTGTAGAGACTAATGCACCGCCTTTCCCAAATCCCTCCTATGCTCGGACTCCACAACAGAGTCCTCCTGTGAGTGAGCTTTTCTGTCCAGGATTCTTGTTGGTGATCTCAGGTGGCACTGTAACCAGGTCCAGCGCTTGCTCTCCTCCTCAGTCTCCTGAGAAACTAAAGCATAGTTAGCTCTGGCCTCCACTCTCGCTCCTATGGTCTATACCCCCACCCCACGCCCCACAGCCCACAGCTGGCCTCCACCCCACCTGAGCTCCCTCCAAACTCAAGTTCTCTCGGGTTCCTCCACTTTCAGCAACCAGACTCCGCTCTAATCCAGTGCCTCCTCACTCCCAACCGGAAGCCAAGCGTGCCCTGCCCAAATCCAGGGCCACCGTCCTCTCCCTCCAACCGCTCGCACCCTTCCTCTGTAGTGGGTAGACATAGTGAGTCTCCCCCTCCTCACTCGCCCAGACTGGCAGCCCCAAGCCCCACCCCTCGCCCTCCGTTCAACCGCGCCAGCTGGGCTCCGCTCCGCAGCTTTTCTCTCCCAGCTCCCCGCATTCACATTCTCCGACCCCTATCCTCTCTGCGACCGGCCAACACCCCCTCCCCCGCACCTCGCTCCCCTCCGCTCAGAAAGGCCGGCCGACCCCTTCCTCCCGCGCCGCTCTCGCCCTCCACGCCTCCCTCCGGCTCGGCCCCCTCCACACTCGCCTTCCTCGCCCCCAGCTGCCCTGGCTGCACGGGGCTCTTTCCGCGCCGCGGGGTCCTCACAGCTTCCCGCCTCCAGCGCCCCCTGTCGCCCTCAGTCGCCCCCCGCCCTCCAGGTGCCGCCCATCTTCTCCCTCGCCCGGCGCCCTCTCTCGCTCTCCCCTCGGCGGATGCGTCGGCCGTGGAGCTCCCTCGGCGACCCTCTCGGTGCGGGGACCCTTCTCGACGCCCCGCCACGGCTGGCTGCTCCCTCAGCCCCTCCGAGTCCTCTCAGCAGCCCCACGGCTCACGGCTCCCCTCACCTCAGACTCCGAGGGGGACAGGGGCTCGCTCCGGGAGCGTGCCGCGGGACGCTGGCACCGGGCGGCGGGAACACGGGGACCCGAACGGGGCAGAGCCGGGAGGGCGCGTCGGGCTCTCACCTCGGCGACTCAGCGCAGGAGTCTCGGGATCCAGCGGGGTTCGGCTCCCGCTGCGCCAGGCCCCGCCCACGTTCCGCCCAGGGGCGGGTCCCGTGCTCGGCACGCCCCCGCCGCTCTCCCAGCGTGGATGTGGAATCCTAATCTTTCTGAGGGGGCCTCCGTACCCCTACACTATCTTGATCCGACCTTGCTATTTGTTCTTTGTCTGTTTCTCTGTTTGGTTTTGTTTGCGGTACTTAGGATTTAAATAGGGCCTCAGCATGCCAGGCAAGCATTCTACCACTGTGGTGATTTACCTTCATCCTTACCTCTTGTTCCTTTGACTAAACCTACTGAGTGATCAAATAACTTTGGTGATACCATGGCTGGCGATAGCACTTAGCTTTGCGTTTCCAGATCATTTCGCAGTGGATTACATCGCTCTATCCTCAGCAAAGGATGGGAAGAGAAACACAATCTGGATGGCTTACATGAAAAACTAAGCTAGAAACCTGGATGTTACTCTCTCCCCTATATTTTCCTGTACTTCCGCACCCTACCGGTCTGATAATAATATCAACTCAGCCCGTCCTCTTGCCTCCGTTGCTCGTACTCTGGTCCAGGCCTCATCACTTCTGGCTCAGACTCATGCGACAGCTTCCCAATTCCTACCTCCTCTCTCCAATCCGTCCTCCATAGCAGTGGCCTGAGTAACCTTTTGAAATGTCATCCTCAACCTTGTTTGAAAAACAGAAACAAGAGAAAACACAAAACTGTCTGTGCTTCTTTATTACCAGCAGTAGCGTGGAGACAGCCAGCCAGAATGAGAAAATATTCTTTCCTGAGCACTAGGATGTCCTAACTAGGTCAGGGGTGATGAATATGAGAGGCAATTAGTACCCACTTTCAAATCCTAATGTAGACTTCACTTCTAGTCTTCCGGAGGTCATAGGAGCCAAGTGACAGTTTTGGTCTACACTCAATCTTTGTCCTTCCTTACATTCTGCCCCCATCCCACATTTTAAAAGTCTGAGTCAGATACTGAAGCCAGTTTTTTTTATGAGTTCTTTCATTTCATTTCTATGACATTTCTCCCCAGCCTCAGCAACCACTCACATGACAATACCTCTGCTTGTCTGACTTCTCCTTTGGACTCATAATCTTTCACTGTTCTGAGCTTCCTGCTAGCCCTTTTTAAAAATATATATATTTCCCCCACTATTTTTATTAATATACAAATGTAATACATAGTATTTACAATGAATTTGGGTGTTTTGTACATCTATGTATCACATCGACTTCACAATCCCTTCCCATCTTCTACCCTCCCACCCACTCCCTGTCCCTTCCCTCGGCTCCAGCTATCACTTCACATGGTTCCAAAGAATGTCTGTGTTCTGGGTTTTCCAAGTCCGAGAAACCATACGGTGTTTAACATATTAATCTTCCGCACCTAAGTCATTTCACTCAAGTCACCACTCTACCCCAGCTTCCTATTCCTCTAATCGGTTCGCAGTAGTCAAATCTTGATATCTCTTCTCTGAATCCAACCAATCCCTTCATTGGGATATTCACCAAAAGCTTTTTTTCCCATATTTTCCTACATCTTTGTTGCTAATGTTAAACCTGGCATTACCCACCAGTTCACAGTAGAAAATAATTATAAGCATGTAGTTCAAAAGGCTGGTTAATTTGGGAAAGAAGAAAAATAATAAATAAATAAAATTCAATTGCCTTATCTGAATACTGGAAGGTGCATATTTGTACACTCACAAGGTTATGTTTACATCAATCAGTTTCCTTAGGATAAACTTTCATTAGTGACCTAATAAGTGAATTGCTACAACAAAACAAAGTTAAAACTGTATCACATTGCTACATTCAGTGAACTTAAATCTATACCACATAAATATACTTAAAGCGACAGACATGTAGGCAAATCTAGTTATTTCTTAATTTCCTAACTTTCATATCTTATTTACTCATATTTCACTGATTACTAACGTACTTTTTTCTCAGCTCCTTCTCCTCTAGCTGTTGTCACTTTTTCTCTGGGGTCATTGGTGTCGCTGTCACTGTCCAAGTTTCCTTTAAGTATTTTCTGCAATACTGGCTCAGTGGCTTCAAATTCCTTTAAGCTGTCTCTGTCATGGAAAGTTCTAAGTTCTCCCTTTAAGTTAAAAGATAATTTTGCTGGATATACCTGCTAGCCCTTTATTCACATTCCCTCAGCCCCTTACTACCTCTATCCCTCCTTCTGAACTGCTCCTTCACTACCTTTCAGCAACAGGCCCTCATTTCAAAACGAGGTAGAAAACAATTACCCATGCTTCACTGGAACAGTGAGATAAAATTGAAAAGCATCTTTTTAAAGTTGTGAAACAATATGAGAACAGGTGGCACTGCTTTTACCAGTAGACTCAGGACTTCAGATTGTTTTTCTCTTTCTTCCTCTCCAAAAAAGCCATGTAGTAGAGGATAAAGAGTCCAAGTTTGGGGTCAGACACATCTGGTCTTCAGTCTTTGTCATACTACTTGCTTGCTGTGTGATCATAGGTCAATTACCTCATTTTTCTGACATGCACATGTCTCTTTCTAGTTTATAGAAGCAGCAATAATGAAAGCAACTTCCCAGAGTTGTTTTAAAGGGAAAATAGTGATGAACTATTAAAAAAATCTTATACCCAGTAAATATTCATAAGTGAAATACTGGGTGTTTTATAGCAGACAAATGGTATTTTTACTCATATCTGTTGTGACCATTGAAGGGACCATGTACAACTTGTTGAAATTAGGAAATGCCCAGGGAAGAGCTTTCAGGTGTGTGTTGTTGACTTGTGGGCCAGGAAATGAGGGTGGAGTGCCTACCCTGTATTTTAGAAGGATGGATCCAAATTTTCAGAATGTCCTTTTGTCCTACTCAGGGCCTTGGTGAATCTAGATATATAAATTTAGGAGGAGAAAGGGAAGCACCAAATATCTCCATGTTTTTAAAAAAAGGAGAAAAAGGAGGGAAGAGAATTTAGAATTGCTTAGAAAAATGAGAGAGAGGTAATAAGATCGGAAAGGAAAAGTAAAAAGTGAGTAAGAAAATCAGTGTAAGAGTAGGAGCTCCGTGGATAAAGTCAGAAGAAGCTCTCCCACGGCAGGCAGGAAAAGAAGGTGGGTAAGTACTGGAAGGTCTAAAATGAGATAAGTGATTTTTCACATGTTTGATATGACCTACAGAAGTTTGTGACCCTCAAGACTTTGGAACAGGCAATTGTAGTCAGGAATGTTTTCTGAGAGGTTATGAGGGCCTATGATCAAGGAAAGTGAGCAATGCTTTGCTCTGTCTTAATGGCCAAAGGAAACTGGAGGCATTAGGGACATAGCTCAGAGGTTAACACATGCTTGCCTAGCATGTGCCAAGCTGTGGACTCAAAAAGCTAGTACCACATAGAGATTAGCTGGTCATGATGGTGCATGCCTGTAATCTCAGCATGAGAGAGAGGAGAGAGAGAGAGAGAGAGAGAGAGAGAGAAAGAGAGAGAGAGAGAGAGAGAGAGAGAGGCTGAAACAGGAGGATTGTCATGAATTCCAGGCCAACCTGGGCTACATAGTGAATCTGGGACCAGCCTGGACTACAGAGCAAGACCTTGCCTCAAAGAGAAAAGAAAAGAGAAAAGAAGAGAAAAGAAAAGAAAAGAAAAATGAGACTGGAGGCAGAGTTGTAAGAATATACCCCTCATAGAATATGAAGAAATCTTGTGAAACACTTCGAAACTACAAGAGTTGTATAATGTAAAAAAAAAAAAAAAAAAAAAAAAACAGGCTAAAGTTCATTGCATTTAGATCTTAAAGGGTCACAGAGTCACAGAGACTACATATGACATCTAGGTTTTATTAATTTTGGCCCCAATAACTACCACCATATTCTTTAGTGTGGTGACCACTGCAGGAAAAAATAAAACAAGCCACAACAAATTATACTGGACTATCTTCACTTCTAGATCAAAATGCCTAAGAAAAAAAAAATGAAAAGACAAAATTCTAAGTTATTCTTGAAACAGACCAGTTAACAATTGTAATCACTGAAATACACTGCCTAGGATCTTTAAGGCATGCTAGGAACATGCACCTCTTTCTCTCATTTACTCCTCAACATAATCATGCAAGGTATGGATTGTCATCCCCTCTTTATAGAAAAGAAAAGGAAATTGAAGAGCTTATGTAATTTGCCAAGGTCATACATTTGGTAAATGGAAGTGCCAGACACCAGATCTGTCTATCTCCAAGGCCAGGGCTCTATTAGATCTAAGTATTTTGCTTGTTCAGGAACACCTTTGTGGTTAAGAGACTTACAAAAAAATTCCTTATCTTTTCTAATTGCTAGGGGTAAATAAATCAGCCATCTGTAGCTCTTAGTTTTTATGCAAAACATAAAATTGATGATTTTTGTCAAATGAGAATCACTTTGAAAAGGCAGCGGAGCGAGTGGATGTCATGTGGAATATTAAACTCTTCACAAGATGACCGTTTACTCCAATATGAGTTGTTCCTGGTCAGCCTACTGACTTAACTATTTTAATAGGTTGGATATTGTCACCCAATATCTTCAGTAAGTTTCTTATGCAATGTGGGGAAGGGGGACCTGAAATAGGTGTCTGAAGACCAACTTAACCTGAGAAACAGCTCAAAAACAAGAGAGTTCATTGAAAAATAAGGTAGAAGACAGGGCTGGAAAGAGAGACAGGGATCAGATGGCCCATAGCCTTGTAAATTATAGCAAGAGTTTGGGACTTTACTTTCTAAACCAAAAGGTTTTAAGCAAAGTTTTAAGGAAGATAGCTCTGGCTGTGGTGGGAACACAATGGACAGTGCTGGAATGATAGGGAACAGAGAGACAGGAGACAGGAAAAATGTTAGTAAATTGTTGTAATAATTCAAGTGACCAATGAAGAGAACCTGAACTAAGTCATAGTAAGGGAAAGGTAGAAAAGTAGAGGCATTTGGCATATATAAAAGAGCTGAAATTTCCTGGGTTTGTTGGGAAATAAATGTGAGATATGAAGGAAAGAGCACAGGACTCAACAACTAGGTGAAGCCATTTACTAATATAGGAAGAACAGAAATTGCTTCAGTTAACTATTGCTACATAAGGGACCACCCTCCAAAATTCATTGGCTAAAAGCAGCAATCATTTATTATTTCTCACAATTTTGCGGACTAGCTAGTTTCATTTTGGTTCACTCATGAGCTGCATTGAGCTGCATTGAGTTGGAAGAGAAGCTGAATAGAAAGGAAGGTATAGAAATCCTCACTCAGAGGCGTGGTCTGATGGCTGAGTGCCACAGTTCTCCAAGTGGCCTCTTATCCATCTGTAGGGTAGGCTAATTCGCATGATAGTCCCAGAGCAGCATTGTGAGGGTAAAGAAAGAAGATTAAAATCACCTAAGGTTAAGCCTCAGAAATCACATAACATCTACACTGTATTCTATTAACAAAATCAAGTCACAGCCCAGCCCAGACTCAAGAGAAATGGCACCTCTGGTTGGGAAGAAGAGCAAAGTCTCAACATAAAGAGATGTGGATACAAAAGAAAGGAGGGATCTCTTCACTCCAGACTACCACACAAGTAAAGACATTCGAATAATGAGAAAAATACTGAGTACTTTGAATGCTACCTCATGCACTAATAATTCTCTCCTTCTCTATGCTCCAGTTTATTCATTCATTAAAATGAACATGTAAGTTTATTTTGTCCACATGCAACTATGTATTAAATAAAACAAGTTAAAATACGAACCAAGAATCCTGCCTCATCATGAGGACCCACTGATGTCAGCAGGATGGACCATGAAACACATAGGAAGCATTTAACATGTGAATGATCAGGTCTTGAGTACCATATACTAAGCTTCCATCTCCCATGCTAACCCTTTACCAATCCAAGTCCACTCTACCTCCCAGGAGCTGTTCATACCATGCTAAGGCCTCCTCACTAGCCTACTTCAACTGTAGCCTTCCATCTTTCTTGTAACCCACACGGTACTCAACAGCACAGGACTCACCCTACCCCCAGCCTAGAATCCCCATTGCTCTCCTTTGAGACCCATCTGTTTAATATGGATACATGGCTGTTGATGGTCTGGCCTCATCTACCCCCTCCAGCCTCCTTGCTGGTCACATGCTCCTCAAGCTTCCACAACTCTGAACCATTTGAGGTCCTCTGGGTGTGACCTGCTCCATCATCTCTGCATGAGTTCTCAAGAGTTTCTCCTGTCCCTGGAGTGCCATTTACTTAGAATTTCTTTCTTTCTTTCTTTCTTTTATTTTTGAGACAGGGTCTTGCTCTGTAGCCCAGGCTTGTCCTGAACTCACTATGGAGCCCAGGCTGGCCTTGGACTCATGGCAATCCTCCTGTCTCAGCCTCCCGAGTGCTGGGATTGTACTTATCCATTTCTTGTATCACTCACTTGTCAACCAGGAAATCCACTATGCACAGGAGTGAATAACACACAGTCCTTGACTCAAAGGAGCTCAGCATCTTGTATAATGTCTTGTACAATGTGATAGACTTTAAAGATTCACTCACCTGAAATCCATAAAAACCAAGGCCACAGCTCTTTCTGGGTCATTCTTATGGAGTGGCCTGGAGGATGTTTGCTGAATAAATCAGTATATAAATATTAACAAAAGTTTTCTCAAATCCACTATCTCATTTAATTTTCTTAATGGACCAAGAAGGTGGGGGACTGAATCAGACCATCTTAGATGTGAGCAAGTAGTTACTAACTCATGGTTTCGTTGTTACTGAGGGTAGAGAAAATAAAGACTTAAAGCAACCACATTAATGGTTTTGGCAGGGCACAGCTATTTTCTGTGAGACAGTTCAGCAGAGAAGAGCCTGAGACAGAGCACTGCACCTGGCTTTTGCAGTCTGTTACACAGAAGCAACTGGGTACAATGTGTTCTGTGGCAGTCCTCCCTGCTCATAAGCCCACTCCAGGCACAAAGTTCTCTCCTGGTTCCCATAAGTTATCAATGACCCACTGATCAGTCCCCTCTCTGGAACACTGCTATCAAATAAGGGAACTAAACAATAGATTCAAGTTTCAGCCCAAGAGGAATGTAATTATTATGTATCTCAAATATATGCCTGCATTAATAAAAATTGTAATTGGGGAAATAAAATTTAAAAAGTTGTAGAATCAACAGATCTGGATTCAAATTCAAGTTTCACCATTGGCCTAGTTATGCAACTGAATATTTCTGGATCACAGGTTGCTCATCATAAGACAATGAACAGAATTACTTGATGAGCTCTTTGAGCAAGTTACATTAAAAGTAATAATGTAGGACTGGGTATGTGTTCAGGGGTATAGTGCTTGCCTTGCATGTGTGAAGCCATGGGTTCAATCTCCAGCAACACACACACACACACACATGCATGCACACACATATGCACACAGTAATGTATGTAAAACAGGTGGTGTATAACAGGAGGTTCAAAAATATCAGCTCTAAGGGATCTGAGAGTTCTTATAGCTGAATATGTAATGTTTGCCAATGATTTCCTCTTCAAACAGATGTCTGTGGAACTGAAGAAGAATTACAAATCCTAGAATCTATAGAATAAGTCAGGGTTCCATCTTAATTTTGGAAGAATGGCTATTTAGTCTTTCCTAGATGGCTTGTTAAGAAAGACTGATAATGCTGCCCTGTGACCTTCTGTGAAGGTTCAGTCGCAGGACTGGGGAAATAGCACAGCAGAAAAGTGTTTGCCTGGTATCACAAGGCCCTGAGTTTGATTCCCCAGCATCACATAATAGCTGGGTGGTGTGGCGCAAGCCTGTAATCCCAGCACTTGGGAGGCTAGGCAGGAGAATCACTTTGTGTTTGTGAGTTCGAGATTATTCTGGTCCTGAATGAGTTCAGGACCAGACTGTCTCCACAAAAAAAAAAAAAAAAAGAAAAGAAAAGAAAAGAAAAGGAAAGGAAAAAAAAAAGAAAGAAAAGAAAAAGAACGAAAGAAAAACTTCAGTCTCATACTCCCTCTTGTGTTGCAAATAGAAACTACACCTTCTCTGGACTAACCAATAATCATGATGCTGAAATCAGAGTACAGCGCTGAACCAATGACAACTAACATTCGGGACGTTCTTTCTAACATTACAGGAAATTTCTAAGGTAATTTCTACATGTTATCTCACATGCTTCTTTTCTGTGGTACTGGAGATAGAGCACAAGGCCTTCACACTGCTCTACATCCCCAGTTCATTTTTCATTTTTGATTTTTAGACAGGGTCTCACTAAGTTGCTAAGCTGCTCAAGCTGGGCTCAAACCAGTGATCCTCTTGCCTCAGCTTCCCAGAATACCATCAACCCCTCAACAGAAACAGAAACTGAAGCTCAGCAAAGTCAAATAACTTTTCCAGTTATCCAAGAATAAGAGAAAACACAGGCCTAACCAAAGGAAAGAACCAGGAAAATCAGGCAAGATTTATCGTATTAATAGTATAAAACCCAACCTCTTTGCTTCAGCTCTATCTCCAATCACCAACACTCACTGTGCCTTTATGGGGCACACAGAATTGCTTGTAGTTCCCTGAAACTGCTTTCTAGCTTGGCATTTTTATACAGGTGCTTTCCTCAAAGCCTTGTTTCATCCAGAGAACCAATTCCTAATTCCCTACAACATTTCCTTCTTATTTAGGGAAAATTCAATCACTGTTTTGTCCTATGTCTGCACCTTAGCCTTTCTATTGGTAGATGGTGGCTCTCCTAAGATTTTCAGCTCTAGTAAGTGCGTAGTGCCCATTTCTTCCCTCAACCACTCTTCATTTGTGGTGCACCAGGCATGGCTGCAGGGACTGAGTGCTAGGAATGCAGTGCTGAGCAAAGGGACATAGTCCCTGTCCTTATATCACATGCGTTCTGGGGAGAAAGGCAGACATTATGCCAACAATCACACCAATAATTATTGAAGGAAAAGCAACGAAAAGAAAAAGCTGATTGAGTGGCACGATCAGAAGAGGTTTCATGAAGTGATACCTAAGTAGAATTTTTGAGGGAGGAGACAAGCAAAAAGACAGGGAAGAATTCTTCTAGGGGAGGGAATTGTGTGTGCAAAGATCATTAGGAACTATAAAAGAAGAAGAAAGCAAATGTGGCTGGATTGTGTTAGAATGAGAGAATAATATGCAATGAAATCAGAGTTGGGGACAAATTATGCCATCCACTGAGACAATATTCTGGATTTTGAATTTCATCCTGACAGTCATGAAAGAAAAGAGACAATGAGGACTTTAAGCAGGGAAACGAGTAGAAATATATGAAGAGAGCAGTCCCAGCTGGATAGAGGGGGCAGGAGTGGGCACAGGAAAACTGCCCAAAGGGCTATTCATTTGTTAAGCCACACTCGTACGCCACACGTACAGTCATATTACACTGGTCTTCAAGGATACAATCATGAACAATACAGATAAAGGTGCTCTTGCCCTGAAGGTCCTTGAACTTAAAAAATCCACTCTCGGAAATAAATGTCAATGACGTCAGACCAGGTGGTGATGCCAAAGATGAAAAGAAGTGAATGAGGGCCGCTGTAGCAGAATGACTGGGACAGAAGCTTATTCGCTTAATCTGAAAACGACTGCAGGAGTCCGAGATCATGACTTGTTTCCGCTCTCGTTGGCCTGTAGATGACTGTCTTCTATGTCTTCACAGGGTCCCACCTCTCTGTGTATCTGTGACTTAATCTCTTTTTCTTATAAGGTTACTTTCAAGAGTGAGACCCTGTCTCAAAAAAAAAAAAAAACTATCTTCTTCTGAGGAAATAGGGGCTGGAATTTCAACATGCAAACTGGATCTAGCCATGACAAAGTCGGAGTGAATTAAAACAAATATATATATATAGCCAGGTATAGTGCCACCTACAGAGGCCCTGCTACTTGGGAGGCTAAGGCAGGAGGATCATTTGAGCCATAACTTGGAGACCAACATGGGCAACAAAAAGATTTTTTTTTTTTTGCTTTTTTTTTTTTCTTTGAGATAGGGTCTCACTTTGTAGTCCAGGCTGGCCTTGAACTCCCAGGCAATCCTCCTGCCTCAGCTTCCCCAGTCCTGGGATTACAGGTGTGCACCACCACACCCAGCTTATGTCGTTCTGGGGAATTGAACTCAGGTATTTAGTGCTTGCTAGGCAAGCACTTTAAACACTGAGCTATTCTCCAGCCTGAGAGTTCTTATTTAAAGAAAAAAAAAGCAAAAACATTTTTTAAGAAGAGAAAATGAAATAATTGGTGGTTAGGATAAGGTGAGGTGTCGGGACTCAGGTTTCTGACATATAAAAAATAGTGGGGGTGATACTATTTATTTGGTAAGAAACATTGTACAAAAGACAACCAGGATCTATTTACTCTTTTTCCTTGATCCCTACTTGTGGTCCTTTAGGGGTCCTAACTAGTTGGGTTAGCTGACAGCATTCCAGGATATTTACTGGCACATGGGGTCCAACACACCTGGGGTGGGAGCTGGATCCAGCATTATTCATGCAACTCCAAATTAGAACGAGAACATTCAACATGATTTTATCAGGCAGACTTTCCTCACTCACTCCCCAGCCCTCTATCTTCTATTACTATAAAAGGAACTATTTCAGTGCAGTTGCAAAGAAAAAAATCAGAGTGGCACAAGTAGACAAGTGAAGAAAGCAGCGAGGAATTGTTGAATCTGGCTGAATAGATAAAGCCTGGAAAATGCTTCACACAGAGGTGAGAAATAAACGTGCTGGTTTAAATTTCCATTAGCATGACCTAATAGAGATGGATTGATATGAGTGATAAAAAATGGAAAAGTCTCCAGAGCTCAATGAAAAGAGCAATTTCTAACAAGTAGGAGCCATCTCCTCCAACAGAACAAGAGACAGAAATGGAAGAGATGAAAATCTGTAGATTCAGCAGTAGAAAATTGGAGTTTCGTCAGTTCTGTGTAAGGTCAGTGTGATGATGGATATTGACAAGCTAGACTGAAAGGATAAGCAGCAGCTGTGGTCAGAGAATAGATTCCTGAATTTGAGATTTTGGAAGCAGAGCAACTGGGTGACAAGGGAAGACTATTTGAGTGGGTGGCTGAGATTATGGTGGGGATCATGGGTGATGAAAATCCAAATAGATAGGTCAAGATATTAGATGATATTTCCATTATGATGTGTTCCATAGCAAGTTATGAAGACCTAAGCTTCAGGCTTCGGTCTTCACCTGAGATCTACAGCAGACTCACCTCACCAGCTGTCCTGCAGTCCCAGACGGGAGATCTACTTCACAGTTGAGCAGCCATCTTGGACTATCTTTATCTTTGGATTTGTAAGCCTTCTTAATAGATCCTTTTGTGATAAAATCTGTAAATTCTGTCTTTGAAAGAACCCGAACTAATAAAAGTATCAAAAACAAGTTAAAACAAAACAGTAATAGCAGGGGCCGACCAAATTCAGTTGTTTAAAAGAGGTAGCACACACCTGTCATCCTATCCACTCAGGAGGCCGAGGCCAGAGGATCACTTAAGCCCAGGGGCTTAAGGCCAGTCTGAGAAATGTAGCAATATACCACCTCAAAATAAATAATAAAGCAAAGCAAAATACATGAGTCCTGATGCTCCCTGTGTGCAGGTGGAAAAGCAGAAGGCCTAGCTTATCACTCCCAGAGCAGGCTCAGAAAGTTAAATTTTCTTCCTCAAGTGATCTCCCTCCCTCCCTTCTCCAATAACAGAAAGACTATCCACAGCACATTTCATTTTCAAGTGTTATTAAAGTTTAATGGAACAACTAATAGTTTTTTTTTTCTTAACCCCAGTACAAAAATACAGTTGATGACCTGACAAACATGGCTCCATGAAGGGCTTGAAGGTTTGAGTTCCTCCAAGTGTAACAAGGCAAAGCATGCTTCCAGCAGGGCTGAGTCCAGGTCGCAGCCATTCCTGCATACGCATGTGCACCAAACAGAAGCCCGCGAAGAACACACAGGAGTTACAGGGATTCAGGAAGAAGTCCAAGATTATTCCCACAAGAAAAGCAGAAAAGAAATAGGCTGGTCTCCTTGATAAGGGGTAGAATTATCAATTTAATGTGTTCTTTAAAAAATGTTAAGTTCTTCCTGTATTGTTAACATTGTTGAAAAAAATGCTGCTGGTCTCCTTTCACTACCAAGGTGAGTGAAGCAAGGGGAAATGGGAAAAGATTCAAATACGGAAATGTGAGGAGTAAACCTCCAAGTGGCTCAAGTTGTGTGTCAAAGGTTTCATTCTTGACATTCAAAGACAGAAGAACATTTAGGGAGTAGGAGAAGAAAGCCGGCCACTCTTTGCTAGATCTGCAAACACGCAGACCAGCTTCTGTTAGCAGACCCCTTCCACAGTGTGAATGCTCATTCAGTCTAGGCAGAAGCAAGGTTTCCTGATTGGTTTAATTGTCTGGTAATTCCTCAGTGTTCCTTCCCTTGCTGCTTTCCTCCCTGAACTCCAATTTTGATGAAAGAAGAGACACATCCATGTTACAACTCGTCTTCAAGATGTTTCTCTCTGAAGGCATCACCTGTCAGCCTTTCCTGGGCTTCCTTCATTCCCTGCACAACTGTGAAATCAAGGTGTTGGGGGGGAGGGGGTGGAATATGAAGCAGGTATTTATTATCTGACATGCGATCACACACACAGATTTTTTTCAAACATTTTAGGAAAAATACAAGAAAAGCTTAAAAGATTTCAATTCAAGATTTAGTTCTGGATTTTAGCCCCAGCATGTCACTGATCTCTACACAGATTTGTATTTGGTAAAGAAAAATGCCTTTCTCCTCACCCAAGGGAAGAGTATGATACTCTCTCCACATCTCATCCCCTTCCTGATTCTGAAGGTAAGAGTTCTGAGGACTCAGTGATCAACAACCTGGACCCTTGACAACAGGGAGCACATGGTAAGTTAGCAAACAACTCTCTTCTATACATCAGAGTAAAAAGGAAGGAACAAAATTTACAGTACATGGCATGAAATTCCAAGCTCTGCCTCTAAAATGACTGTGCTCTGCAGATATGATTTCAGCTCGCCTTCCTGTCTGCGTTGATAACGTTCTCCCTGCATGAAGCTCCCTGTTCCCGTTCTACTGACTAGCCCTCATTCTCTGGGGACTCAATCCATTCACAATTCCCCCGGCAAGCCTTACACATTCTACATGCTGGGCTGCATCCTCCCCAGTTCTCACTTCTGTAGTTGAAAATTTCCTCCTTATGTCAATCCAGAATTCTTACACTTCTTGGTCCACTTAAAGTTTAAAATGTGTGGAACCTCTTAGACTTGTTCAGGTAACAACTTCTATTCTCCATTTTCTGGATTCTTAGGAAGACAGCATTACTACAATGAGAAAATTACTCCTGGATTCAAATCCCAACTCTGTGACTGGGAGGCCATGGGCAAGTGACTAATGCCATGAGCCTTGGTTCTTTAGCTTCCCGTGGGTCAGTCAGTGATTCTACTGGAATTTATTTATATTGTTGTTGTTGTTGCTTTTTTCAAAACTAGGGATTGAACCCAGGCCCTCAGCACTTTGCTACATCACTAGCCTTTTTTTATATTTTACTTTGAGATTGGGTTTTGCTAAATCACTGGGCTCGAAACTGCCATCTACCTGCCTTAGCCTCCCAGAATACTGGGGATTACAGGCAATGTAACAACATGCCCAGCTGCATTCTTATCTTTCTTCCTTTTTGTTTTGTTTTGTTTTGTTTTGTTTTGTTTAAGGAGAGGTTTAACTTGGTTTACCTCCATCTACTTTTAAGTAGCTAAAGAAGAAGGGCTTAGTTGTAACTTTCTCCTATATCCTACACAGGATCTAACCAAAAGCTAGTCATGCAGGAGATGCTCACTTATAGGGTGAATTACACTCCTATCACAGACCTTCTCTCATCCTAGTTCAATCCAGCAGTAATCTCTCTCTCTCTTTTTTTAATGTACCCGACCCTTGCTCTAAAGAACCCAGGATAGAAAGTTACAATATTACTTTAAAAGAATGCTTATAACAACAAAACTAACCATTATACTTCAAGGTTTCCCAAGTGATTTTTTAGCTGTATTCTTTTTAACTTGTGTATACCAGTGGAGAACACAAACTCAATTCCCCATTACTACAAATTATGCAGCTGGGTTTCCCATGTTTGGGAAAATTGTAGGCATCAGAACATCTAGAGTGTAGCCGATAAGCCTCATCCCTGGAAAACTGCCTTCGTGATCACGGATCTTCCCTGCCAGAAATCCCTGTCCTTTCAGCAGAACCATACCTTGTTCAGCACTGACATAGAAATACTTGTAGCTGGGGTTTCCATTCTCATTGATGATTTCAGGACGCACCTTGCCACTGGGATCTATCGTAAACAAAATGGCACATGGACTACAATCAGTACAACAAAAACCAATTCCAACACCATATCACATGCTGTAATCTCAATGAATTCCTTACAGTTCTTGAAACACAGCTCCCCTTCTATCTCCTACCCAGACACACCCTGTGCCTTGGCACATGCTCTTCTTTTTTGGGAGGTATGTTCCTTTCTTGCGTGAAGATGATGATGACGATGGTCATCCATATTTATATCCCTCACAGAATCCAGCCAAAAGGTGAACAAATATTGATAGTCATTAACTATTCCTTATAAGTTTTTTTGTAGAAAGACACTGACAACATTAATTTGGTTCTACTATTTCATTTCCTCAGATGCACTATAGGGTCAGAGGTGGGAACTGTGACATATCTCTGTTCCTACAGTGTCTAGAATAGCACTGACATATGGTTGAAAAGATCAAATGACTTCTGAATAAACAAATGGAGAACCAAATACTTGTCCCTCCTCTTAAAAGCAGTTAAGAAAAAATGTTTTCCTACAAACTTGCAGTTCTGGAACTCACAACTCCCACACCCTCTTGAAACTGGTTTTAGTCTTTAGATATCAGAGTACACCTTTAGTAGGTAAAATCAGAACCTTGCATCATTTCTCTCTCTATGCATATCATGGAATGCCAAATTAAGTTTTATGGGCTTTTTTTTCCTGCCTTACCCAAGAAAAGGATTCGTGGTATGTAACCCCCATCAGGACTGAAATCTTCATCCTTGGGTTCTTCTTCATCCTATTAAGATTAAATGTAACACTTACATCTGGTCATGCTTACTCCCTCCTGATGGCCTTTTCAGTGGATTCCTTTGCTCAGGACTACATGCCCTCGGCACTTCTCTAATTTCATGCTCTACCTTGTTCAGTCCTCTTTAATCAAGCAACTTGCTTATTATTGTCATGCAACAAACCAAATATGCTTCTAAGTCAGGTTTTTGGACTTTCTCTTCTCTCTAGAGACACCTCCCCTATCATTCACATGGCTCATTCCCTTCTGTTCTGTCAGATCTTTGCTTATATGTTGTTACCTTTTTTAAACCACCTATTTAAAAATCGTAAGCCATCCCTTTTACCTTTTACTTATAGATTCAGTATTTATAGTCATGTGATATATTTTACTTGTACCCCCACTAGAATATTATCTCAATGAGGGAATTTTGTCTGTTTTATTCACTACTACATTCCTAGTGCTTTCATCAACTTTTGGTGAACAGTCTTTCTTTGTTTTTTGAGACAAGGTCTTGTTCTGTAGTCCAGGCTGGTCCTGAGCTCACTATGTAGCCCATGCTGGCCTTGAACACATGGCAATCCTTTTGCCTCAGGCCCCTGACTGCTGGAATTACAGGTGTACGCTACCACACCTGGTTTATGGGGTGCTGGAGATTCCAATCCAGGGCCTTGGACCACCACCCCGCCATCCCCCGCTCCAGCCCAAACAGTCTTTCCTGAATGCATGAGATGGCATTTTAGGTACAATTATGGAATAATAATCTTCCCAGAAGATATACCCATACAATTAGTTTTGCTATTGTCTTAGAGGAATCTCTAGAATTACAGAGTGCTCACTAAAGACATTATTTCTGTCACCTTTGAATAGGGACCCTAATTTACTATAGAAAGTGGTAAAAAGTTCATGTGCTACTTTTTTTATTTAAAAGTTACAGTGTGGTTTCCACTTCACGGGTTATACGGGACCATTTCTTCAAATTGTAATATAACTGTTCGGATAATAAGCATTCAGGCTACCCACTAGCTATGTAAGCAACCCTTACTGTAAATGAGTTCAGAAGACTCTCAGTACTGTGCTTAAGTAAACAATATCTGTACAAAAATGGATGGCTAGACATATTACCATAGCGCTCAAAAAGAACACAGCTAGGTCACAGTACCTATTGAAATGACTTGTCAGTCTCCATGATTTTGCCAAAATGCAATACTTCCTTTAGGCCTAATATCTTTCTGTAAAATGGGAACAGTACCAATGACTTAAAAATCTTTTCCAAGGGGCTGGAGGAATGGCACAGCACTTAAAGTGCAAAGCCCAGAATTAAATTCCCCAGCACCACACAAAGCTGAGCATGGTGGCGCACACCTGAGGCAGGTGGATTGTCCTGAGTCTAAGTCTAGCCTGGGTTATACCAGTGAGTTCAGGACCAGCCTGGGCTACAGAACAAGACCCTGTCTCAAAAAAGAAAAAAAGTCTATTCTAAGTTTTGATATTCTATGATTCAGAATTCCATGTCCTTAAGTTTTTCTGAAGTATATGATAAATGTCTCATGAGAAAACAGGTAAGTTATACATATTAAGCCTATGACAGAGTAGGTGCTCAACTAAATCACATTTTGCAGTGAGCTATAGCCTCCACATTCAATTTTATCTTTAGTTTACCTACACAAAAATGTAAAGGGTAGGAGTAATGGCACAACAGTTAGAGTGCTTGCAGGCCATGAGTTCGATTCCCCAGCACCACATCAGCTGGAAGATTGCTATGAATTTAGGACAAGTCTGGACTACAGAGTGAGACCCTGTCTCAAAAAAGAAAGAAAGAAAGAAAAATAATAATTAATTAATTAATTAAAAGCTGGAAGAATGGCTCAGTGGTTAAAGTGCTTGCTCAGCAAGCGCTAGGTCAAATACTAAGTACCTGAATTCTATTCCCCAGCACCACATAAACCAGGCGTGGGGGTGCACGCCTATAAATCCCAGCACTCAGGAGGCTGAGACAGGACTATTGTGGTGAGTCTAAGGCCAGCCTGGGCTCCACAGTGAGTTCAGGACCAGCCTGGGCTACACAGCAAGACCCTGTCTCAAATAAAAGAAAAGAAAAAGTAATAATTAAAAATCAAGGATGAAAAGACCTTTAAAATTTAATCATCTCATTCAAGCACTGCTCTCACACTTCCTCCCCAAAGTAGACACTGAATGACTTTCTAACACATCTGACACAAGCCTTAGCAAGAATTAAAGAGAAAAACAAATATATATAAGTAGACAGTTCTGCTTAATATGCCTTTATACCATCAGCAATACCAAATCTATACCAAGTCTTAAAATTACAACAAAGAAAAAATAAATTTAAAGTCTTACCTCAAGATTCACCATAACAAAATTATGAGAAAGTTCTGAAATTTCTTTAGATTCTGCAAATTTGGGCTTTAAAGCTAGGAGGAAAAAAGAAAAGATTATGAAACAGAAGAGACACCATCATTATCTAACTCTAAAGAGCACTGAGCATCTATAATTATCTCTCATAGTTCAGACAATTCCTAATTTGGATCCAGATAACTGAAGCTTTTTTCTTTTTACTTAAAAACAGAATTGGGACACCTAGATGCTAGCCCTGGTTCTGCTACTTATTTGCAAAGTTGTACGATCTTTACAGATCTCTTTTACTTTTTAAAGCTTTTATTAGATTTATAAAGGATAATGATATACAAATGTAGGATATCAATATTTGCTTTTTACATTTGCATTTCAATACTTCTATTGAAAAATATAGGCTGGAGGAATAGTTCAGCGGTTAAAGCGCCCACCTAGTAAGCTCAAGACCCTGGGTTTGATTCCCCAACGCCACACAAGCTGGGCATGGAGGTGCATGCCTATAATCTTAGCACTCAGGGAAGCTGAGGCAGCAGAACAGCCATGTATTCAAGGACAGCCTCAGCTACAAAGTGAGTCCAGGACCAGCCTGGACTATAAAACAAGACCCTGCCTCAAAAAGAAAAGAAAAATATAGTAACAGTGCTCTGCCACTAATACGTGTATACATGTATACTCATAGTACACCAATTTACATACTTTTTCAACTAGATGATTATCAGATGAAGCACACTAAATCAAAGATAAAACCTAACTGGGAAAGCAGGGCAATGTAGCAGAAAGAATGCATGTTGGGGCTGGAGGAATGGCTCAGAGGTTAAAGCCCTTGCTTAGCAAATGCTAAGTCAAGCACTAAGTACCCAAGTTCGATTCCCCAGCACCACATAAGCTAGGCATGGTGGTGCATTCCTGTAATCCCAGCACTCAGGAAGCTGACGCAGGAGGACTGTGGTGAGTCCAAGGTGAGCCTGGGCTACAGAGTGAGACCCTGTCTCAAAAAAAAAAAAAAAGAAAAGAAAAGAAAAGAAAAGAAAAGAAAAGAAAAGAAAAAAAGAATGCATGCCAAAAAAAAAAAAAAACCTCAAATTCTGATTTGGTTCCCATGTCCTCCAGAAGTCTTTCCTAACCACTTCTCACATCTCTCTGTATATGATTTCATGGTCTTTAAGACATATTTTAGCACTCAATCTTATACTGTATCTACATAAACTGTATCTTAGTTATCTCATCTAAGTTCCCTTGCAAATATAGTAGCAAGTTTCATGAGGGAAAGGAATCTATGTCACATTTATCTGTTATTTCTTAGAGCAATCAGTAGTGCTGAACCAGAATCAGTGCTCTTCAATGTTAAATTGTGATAACACATTTGAAGTCTGATGTGAGTATCTGAACTTACCTTTGCAAGCTCCACACCAAGACTTATGGATAATCACCATCAGGGGCAATCCACTTAAAAGCAAAGCAAACAAATTTTAAGATACTAATTCCACTTATTCAAAGCTATTCTAATAAAAATGACCAGCTTATAAAGACCAAGATTAATGCACACAGGTTCCTTAGTCGAGAAAAGTTACAAGACAATCTAAATATTCAATAATAATATATTACCACAGCAAAATACTGGTCAATTCTGCCACTTCTGTAAATTCTGCAGATTTGGCCTTTTAAAGTAAAAGAAGAAAAAAAAAAAAAGACTGTGGGATAGAAGGAAACATCAATTATTATTACAGCATGTCTAAGCGATTATCATTGTATGGTTATTGAAAAGGAAATTTTTATTGGTTTAATTTAAAAAATAAATAGGGTATAAAATTACCTACAATCTGGTTTTAACTAGCAAACAGGTACAGGGAAGAGTCTGAAATAAAATGTACCAAAGCTTAATGTAGATGTCTATAAATTATAAGATTGTGGATTTTGGCCTACACTTCTAATTTTTGTAATTTCTGTGAGGAACAAAATTTTATAAAATATTTAAATAATGAGCAACATAACCTACCTGAACTCAATCTAAGCTCTCACAGCTCAAATGCCAATTAGAAAGGTCCTATGTAGGCAACCATTGGATTTTCCCACCACACAACTGCATCACTATTAGCTGTTTGATACGTATAACTGCACTTACCATTAAGGAAAATTGTTTTTATTTACTCATCTCCATTACACTCTGGGCTTCCTAAGAAATTCTCAGCTGTCTCTATATTCCATTTGGCACATACAATATTGATAGCAAACACTTTAATTGAATTTACCATATGATAGTACTATTTTAAATGCCTAACATGCTGATTCAATTAGTATCAAATAAAGTACCTTATCTCTTAGGCCAACTACAAATCTGGATGGATGTGTGCCTCTAGTACTTACAAAGGCTTGCATACCACAAGAGAAGGGTAAGTTTAGGTAGATAGTAGGGTCTAGGTAACCACAATAGGCAAAATATTCTGAATGTTTACACTTTGTGACAGTGCACATGTGCTTTACATGTATTATCTCATTTATATCTCCAAAATAATTCTTGGGTAGATACCGTTAATGGTCTCATAATAGAAATGAGAAACTGACATTTCCAAGAGATTAGATTATTTGGCCACAAAAATGTAGGTTCTTGGGGCTGGAGAAATGGCTCAGCGGTTAAAGCACTTGCCTAGCAAGTGCTAAGTACCGTAGTGCAATTCCCCAGCATGACATAAGCTGGGCGCAGTGGCGCACGCCTGTAATCCAAGCACTCGGGAGGCTGAGACAGGAGGATTGCCGTGAGTCCAAGGGCAGCCTGGGCTCCGAAGTGAGTTCAGGACCAGCCTGGACAACAGAGTGAGACCCTGTCTCAAAAACAAAACAAAACAAAACAATAAAAAGTCGGCTCTGCCACTTATTCAGAAATCTGTCTACAAAACCAACTTTCTGACCATTATAGTCTAAAACTTAGACTAGCAATCCATAATTCATAGTTAAGCCCAACTCAACCACCAACTAGTTTAGAATCAGATGACAAAAGTTGGAAAACATCTTTAAGGTCTAGTCCAAAAACCCCACTTCATGCATTCACCTTCTCTTGTATTTAAGAAACCAAAGGTAGCCCAGATTACCCAACAAGCAAGGAGCCATGGCAGCCTATTTCTCCCACTTCTTAAAAGCTCCACACACTTTCAAAGCATGCACATTTTATCTTTTTCGAGACAGGGTCTTGCCCTATAGTCCAGCCTGGTTCTGAACTCAATTATGCAGCCTAGGCTGGCATCAGACTCACAATCCTCCGTCCCAGCCTCCCAAGTCCTCGGACTATAGAAGAGTGCCATCATGTCAGTCTTATGTGGTGCTGGGAAACTGAACTAAGGTTTTGTGCTTGCTAGGTGCTCTAACTCCTGTGCTATCTCTCCAGCCCCCAAAGCCTCCCAGCAGCTGGTTAGTCTTCCTCTCATCTGGGTTTGCAAGCATTTTGTCATCATCCTCTAAACACTCTTTTTCATGCTATATTTACTTCTCACTTCTGAAGGTCAATCAGCAAGGGCAAAAAAACCCCCACTAAACTATTTATCATTTGCTCAATAAAACCAACCAAAAAAAGCCAAGTTCAGGGATATTTACCTTAAAATATAGAATAAAGCCCAACATGTATGGAAGTTATCATAATCACTCTAAGCTAGGCCTATCTAGTTTCTTACTGAGCACTTTCCAGCTAAAGGTATTATAGTAACACACGAGAGCCAGGTGTGGCAACCCATCCCTGTAATTTCAGCATTCAGGAAGCTGAGGCAGGAAGATCATGATTTCCAGACCAGTTGGATTACAGTGGAGAGCTGTCTCAAAAAGAAACAAAAAAGTGCCAAGAATATGTGTATATAAAATGTCGCATTAGGTTACACTAAGTACATTAAGTGAAAGAGATTCCAGGACACTCTCTACTTTTAAAATATTTTATTAGAGGAAATAATCTAGTGGTTATCTTTTCACTCCACAAATAAAAACTTCCCAAAGGCAGGAAAAACAAAGGATTTTTCTGTGAACCTAGCCCCAGGACTGAGACTAGCCAAAAAGTAGATACAATACTTTAAAAAAAAAAGTTTATTATATAAGAGAAGGGCAAGTGCAGGTACAGAAATGTATCTTGTTTCTGTCCATAACTGTTTGAATTCTACCAGAATTCTCCAAGCTGTTCTCTACTTTCTCTATTCTCAATGCTGTAAAAGCAGGGCCTGGCACACAAACAGCCAAGTGTGACTGGGTCAATCAGTTAACCCAGCAGTTTCTAGAACTTTATCAACCCGGCCTTCAAACTTTCCCCAGGCTGGCCTCAAACTCACAGCAATCCTCTAGCCTCAGTCTCCCCAATGCTGGGACTACAGGTGTACAAATTAATTCTTTCTTGAAAAATAAAAGTGCAGCGGAGGTCTGACAGGAACTCTGGCTTTCCTTTACCCTAACTAGTGCAAGCTTTGACTAAGATACTGAAGAAACATATTGGCCAGTTGAGGCAGGTTCTCCTTGTTAGGATGCATTTTAGTGTAGGAAATAAACTGGCGTCGAAGGCGACTCAGTTCTGCCATGGAAAAAGGCCGGGTAAACTTTAGGTGCTCTGTGGCACCAGGAAGTGTCAGCAAGTCCCCGGGTACAGCGCTCTTCTGCGCCTCCATCAGTCTGGCCAACACCTGGCTTGTGACCTGGTCCAACTGGTGCAGAAAGCTGCCGGAGGCCAGGGGCTGGGACTGCGTAGATTGGTGGGGTGGAGGAGCCCGGTTCTCAAACAAAGCAGCCCGGATCTCGGCCAGGGGCAATGGCTCCTCCAAGTCCACTACGGTGAACAAAGGCCGATCCCAGCGGTTCCGAGAGTCAGGGGCCTCAAAGCGCAGTCTTAGGGCCTCCAGAAGTTCCGGAGGATAAAAGGCACTAGTCACGTGTTTTGCAGACTTCTCGGATTCTAGGGTCACTAGCGCTGGAGGAGCTGAGGCCCCAGTCGGGTTCTGCTCCACTTCCCCTGTGGACGCGGCTCGGACGCCCCCATTTACCACAGAGCACTCAGCACACGGTTCTTTGAAGTCACTGGTGCCCGCCATCTGAGCTTCCCCGCGCTCCTCAGCGCGCGGCCTCCAACTCACACCGACGGGCAGGCTCCGGTTCTCCTCCACTCCCGCCACAGCAGGTCCCAGTCTCAGATCGGCAGGCCGTACGCAGTAAACGAGGCACAGTGGGGTACGTGCCGCTCGCGCCAGGCAGTAGAGCTCGTAGCGGAAGCCCTTGATGTAGTTAACCGAGTCCAGAATGACTACATCTTGGCGACTCAGGCGCCGCTCCACCGAGGCTCGCAGGGCCCCACGCAAAGCCTTCTCCCGGGCAGAATCGCAGTAAACGGTCGCGTCCTCCTCACCCAGCACCGAAGCATCATCGACCACGTACACGGCGCGGCCCTCGGCTGCTAGGGCCTCGCGCAGCTCCTCCGCACGCCTGCTCTTGCCGCTGTACGGCAGCCCGCAAAACACAACAAGAGGCATACTCTCTGGGAGCGGCCATATGCAACCGAGCTACCACAGCTTCCGGGTTGTACGCATTTCCGGCGTAAAGCCGAAATGCACGCACACTTCCTGTCTTCCGTGATTCTTACAGGACCTCCCGTTGTTATGGGAACAGGAACTCTTTGACAAGCAGAACCAGGTCCAGTTTTCTCACAAAGGAGATGCACAGACTAGAATGGTATCAGTTATTTATGCCAAATGTTATAGGTTTCAGCAGAATATGCCCTCTCTAAAATTCAAAGACTGCCCATACATTTATTAACTAAGATTTCATAAGTATTAAGTACTGCAAAACTATTAGCACTATATTTAGCATACAAAAGGCAATTCATTGTTCTTCATGTCTACTCTTATACTTCATGGCTCTCAGTAATATTTATTCAATAACTTTCAAACATTCGACATTTCCAGAGCTTAGAATTTAGAAATGAACATAAAAGAGTTTCTGCCAGGAGATCAAGGATGTGAATGAAAAGAATCAAGCACCTATACTCAGAATAATAAATGTTACAATGGGCAGATACGTTAGGTTGTGAAAAAAAACAAAACAAAACAAAAACAATGAAAAACTACCCAAGAAAGCACAGGACTTTGCCAATATATAGCAAAAAGCTTTGTTATATAAGTATGTTCCAAAACTAAATGGGCAGATTTGTCTAAAATTCAAATTTAAATGGATATCTTTTATTTTTTTCTGCTAAATCTGACAACCCTACCGCATAAAGTTTGAGAACTAAAGCCGTAAAACCAAGATCTGTTCTAGGAACAGCAAACACTTTAGTTTGGTGGGTAAGTGCATGACCGTGTCTGTGAAACCATGTATGTATAATCACAAATACTAAGGTGGAATAGGTCTTTATATTTCTCCAGTAGAATATAGCAGAGAAAATGCAAAAGTTGGCCCTGCCACTTACTAGTATTTTTAATATTAGCAGGTTATTTCACTTTTCTGTACTTCAATGTCTTTTTCTCCCCTTTTCTATGAAAGGTATTTTTTCATAAATTTACTGATTTCATTGATTGTTGTGAAAACTAATCACTGTTTAGCATTCTCTCCCTTGCTCTGTCTTTACCTCTTCCCTATTTTCTGGGTTATTTGCACATAATTAAATCTACTTGGGACATAAGACTGTTTGAGTCTAGTATCATTATGATACTCGTTGAGAGTACAAGTTCTAAACCAGAGTGCCTGCACCGAAAATCTTGTCTCTGCTACTTACAGTGACTGTTAGGAAAGTAACTTAACTGCTTCATTTTCTCATTCCTAAAAAGGTACAACAGAATCCACCACAGAGTCATTACAAGAATTAAATGAGTTAATTCATATAGCTTAATGTCTGGTACATAGTAACTACTTAGTAAATATTAGCTAGTTTTGTTGTTATTGCTATTCAGCAATTATTCAGCTCTTACTCTGTCTTCCTATAGCCCTTCACCTGAAATCAATACTAAGTTGAAGACTAGAAAGTATTTAACCATGATAAATAACCTAAAAGCATGTTTTGTACCTGGCAGCTGCTTCTTTCTTTCCATCTTCTAATGTCCTCCAATGAATATGATCTCCAAAACCTGAAAGGAAAGAACTTTATAAACATTCACACAACAAAGAGAACAAATCCAAGAAAGACAAGTGGCATGTTATAAAATATTCACCAAAAAAAATTTCTTCTGATAAACTTCTATAATACCAAACAACACTATTCTTGCCCATTACAACATTTCCCAGCCCGAGCTGTAAACACTTCTGTGTCCATCTCTTTTACTCCCATGGAATGCCCTAACTGGACCATATTTGTCTTATTCTTCCCATTTTCCTAGCATCAAGTAGTGCACACACTGCCAAATACTCCAGAAAATAGTTATTGAGTAAATGAGCTTTATTTAGGCCAAACCACCCAAAAGATTTAATATTATATTCAGAAAACATTAGTAATCATATTAGTGCTAGGTGTTATTTATTAACTACCTTATATGTGTCCAGCACACTACTGATACATGTACTTTAACTCATTTAAATTTGGCCTTAACAATAACCCGCTTTTATTTTGCCTCTCTACATCCTGATTTTCTCATTAATAAAATAAGCAAAATAACTATATCCCAGTCAGTCATTATAGTCTATAATCTCAGCTACTCAGAAGGCTGAGGCAATAGATTTTACCATTATTTACAGTACAGTTCAGATTTTTTGGGGGGTTAGGGGAAGTACTAGGGATTAAACCCAGGGAACCTACATCCCCAACCTATTTTTTATTTTCATTTTGAGATAGGGCCTCCCAAAATGCTAAATTCCCAGGCTGGAACTGATTTTGAAATCCTCCCACCTGAACCTCCCAGAGTGCTGTAATTACAGGCTTATGCCACAGGCCCAGCTATAGTTTAGATTTCTGAATGACCAAGTTGCAATTTAACCTTCCGTCTTGGGTATCCGTGAATGCAATATCTATCGTCCATAATTTTTTCCTCCCAGAAATAAATTCAAATCCAGTTTCTATCAATACTACCCCAAGAATATAAAAGCTCACCCAGATTAGTATATGAAGTCAGCCTCAAAAAGAACTATTACTTTTTATCCCCAACAGCATAGGCTGCTGGCCAAGGCAAAATAAGTCTCTTGCCTGGAGCCCAAAGTTTGATCCTGAAGAGTGAAAGACTTGAGTGTGAAATTGGGAGGATGCCCAAGAGATCTGAAAGGTACCTACTGTGATCCCCATCATTCTATATGCAATCCCTAACCTTGGACAACTGAATCTTGCTTTGGCAGAGTGCCCAACTAAACAGCCGAAAGGGATATCCACCCACAAAAACAATGAAATCCTAGATAAAAGACTTTCTGAATGTACTCAATGACTCAAAGTAATAATGGAAATCCCTCCACAAGTACACAAAGTAAGCTAACATCAGATGAGGAACAGTGAGCAACAAGCCAAAGGTGTGGCTGCCATGAAAGCAAACATTATGATGTGGCAAAAGGGAGAACTCCTCCCCCCAAAAAAATCCTAGATGATTCCATGTCAATAGCAGTTGTTCCCCCACCAGATGAATCAAATGCTGAAACTTTGTAGCAGGAAGCATTCTCCACTTTAGGCATTCAGCAGAGTTAGCGATGAGGAAAAACCACTATAAGCTCAGAATCACAGGTCACCAAAAATGTAAGCAACCAAATCATCTCAAATGAGAGCAGAAGCAACAGAGTTAGACCTGATGAGAACTTTAGATAATCAGGATTCCCAGCCACAGAATATAAAAATAACTACATATGAAATGCTTAAAGAAATAACACACATAATCACAAAAACAGGCAAGCAACACAGAATAATTATGCAAATCTGGGCTAGGGATATAGCGCAGTGTGAAGACCCTAGGTTCAATCCCAGCATGGAGAGTGGGGTGGGGGAGATTAGGAAACAGATGTGCACATACAGAGATGAAGACATGGAGAAGACAACCATTAACAAGAAATCAACTCTGCTGACACATTCAAGTTGAACCTGCAACTTTTAGAACAGAGAAAATAAATTTCTGCTGTTTAATCCACCTAGTTTATAGTATTTTTGGTAGCTCTGGCAAACTAACACACATGTCAATATAAATTTGTCAAAACCCATAAAAGGTACAACCCCAAGAGTGAGCTCTAATGTAAACTGGATTTTAGTTAATAATAATTTATCAATCATTGGACCATTAACTACAACAAATGTACCACATTAATACGAGGTGCTAACAGGGGAAGTGAGAAGAGGGGAAAGGGGGAAGGGCATATGTGGGATCTTGGTATGTTCTACTCAGTTTTTCTATAGATGTAAAACTGCCCCAAAATAAAGTCTATCAATTTTTTAAATTTAAGGGCTGGAATTAGATGTCAGTGGTATAGCACTTGCCTAACACGTGCAAGGCCCTGAGCTGAAAACAAAAATTAGAGGCTGGAAGAATGACACAGAGTTAAAGCACTTGCCTAGCAAGCACAAGGCCCTCAGTTTGATTCCCCAGAAACACATAAACTGGGTGTGATGGTCCATGTCTGCAACACCAGCACTTGGGAGGCTAAAGCAGGAGGTTTGCTGTGAGTTCAAGGCCAGCCTGGGCTACACAGTGAGTTCAGGACCAGTCTGGAATACAGTACAGACTCTGTCTCAAAAAAATGTACTAAAATAAAATATAAAGACATATTTGAAGAAATAATGGTTGAGAATATTTAAGAATGAAGTAAAACATAAATCTGCAGATTTGTAACAACTAAGATAAATTGAAAAAATATTAAGAAGATATTTACAAAGTCAAAGAGAAATGACAAATTTTCTGTAAAAGATCAGTAATTATAATGACAGCAGAAATCAGAAGATAGCAGAATATGATCTTTGAATGCTGAAAGAAAGTAACTAAATCTAGAATTATGTACTTAGCAAAATTATTTTTGAAGAACACAGACCGGGCTGAGGATTAGCTCAGGGTTAGAGTACTTGCCAAACATGACAAATCCCTGGGTTACACCCCTAGCATGGCAAAAACTAAGTAAGTAAATAAAATAAAACAAAGGACAAATAGATGTATTTAGATAAACAGATCTTTTCCATTATCAGGTATTTATTGTTATTTTAATAAATACTTACTGGGCAAGCTCTTGTAATGGTTAAGAGCATGAACTCTGGACCTAGACTCCCTAGGTTTGAATCTGGATCTACACACTATGTGAATTTGGGCTATTTAAGCAAATTTCCCAAGCTGCAAAATGTTTTCTGGACTGTAAAATGAAGACAATAGCTCAGAAGAGTGTCTCGGATGTGAGAATTGCTACAAGTCTTTGCTATTAACTTAATATAACATAATATGACTACTCTACATACAGATACTAATCTTCATGACAACTAGGTAGATAATCTTATCAATCCCATTTTACAGATGTGAAAACTGAGGCACAAAGTTTAAATAGCCTTCCCAAAGTCAGAATGTCTGAGCTGAGTTCTGAATACAGGTAGTCAATATCCCAGCTCTTTGCTTTTAAGCATTACGTAACACTGTCCATCTGTTCAAACAGAAGGAGATAAGGACAGGGGCAAAGGAGGGGAAAGAATCAGACAAGGCAGGCCCTTGGCAGGCCACTGGTTTCCACTGAGTTGTTGGAGTTCTGACAAAGTCATAAAATGATACAATTTGCATTTGAACAGGACTGTTCTGGCTTTTATACTGGTAGTAGGTCTCAGGGTGTAATAGGTTAATTATATCCTCCTTCTACCAAAGGTACCTTTGAGTTCTAACACCCAGTACCTCAGAATGTGATCTTATTTGGAGACAGAGTATGTATATTGGTATCAACTTAAAATGAGATTGTCAGGGAAGAGCCACACCCAATATAACTAGTGTCATAAAAAAGTGAAATCTTGACAGACATACACAAGAGCCAGGTCAACTACAAGCTGCAGAGAGATTTAGAAGAGATTCTTCCCTCATGGTCCACAGAAGGGACAATCCTGCCAACACAATGAATGATCTTGGACTTCAATTTTCCAATACTTGTAAGACAATAAATTTCTGCTGTGTAGGCCACTTGGTATGCGGTACTTTGTTACTGCAGCCAAGTAAAAGGAAATACAGGCTGTGCCCAGTGGTCCAGGTTTATAATCCCAGCTTCCTGTGGGGACAAGACCGGTGGATAACAAGTTTGAGCATGGACAAGTTAGAAACTTAGTATCTCAAAATCAAAAATAAAAATGGGCTGGGATGTAGCTAGTGTGAAAGCACTAGGCCTGATTCACAGCGCCACCAAAAAAAAAAAAAAAAAAAAAAAAAAAAAAAAAAAAAAAAAAAAAAAAAAAAAAAAAAAAAAAAAAAAAAAAACCAAACAAACACAAAAAGGAAAGCAAAAGCAAAAGCAAGGCACAAGCATGAGTACCAAAGAGGCAACGTTACAATGTTGGTACAACCTACGCAAGAGCTGATGATAGGCTTGACCAGATGGGAGGAAGATATTATTGGATTCTAGATGTTTTGAAGGCAAAGTCAAGATTTTGGTGTGAATGTAGGCCATGGAGCAAAGACAGAAGATACTGAAGGCTGATAAAATGATACAATAAACAGAAAAACTGATGATACGGGACAAGGAGGGAGTCTCACTGAGAAAATGCCATTGGGTAGGTGAGATGCACCAGGTTAACCTTTGTTAGGAATATGGATAATTTATCAATAGAAAACATATCTGAAAACTGGTGAGTAAACAGAGTGGGTTTTTGTGGGGGAGAGGGTTTGTTTTGTTTTGACACAGGGTCTCACTCTGTAGTACAGGCTGATCCTGAACTCATTATGTAGCTCAGGCTGGCCTCCATCTCAGGGCAATCCTCCTGCCTCATACCAGGTTTATGTGGTAGCCAGGCTTATGCGGTTCTGGGGAATCAAACCCAGAGTCTTATGCCTACCAAGCAAGCACATCCACTGCTGAGCTATGTCCCAGCCCTAGAATGGAATTTTTGAAAGTTCTCTCTGATCCCTTGTCTTCTGTTAAAAACCACAGTCACCAACTGAGAACAAGGGTTGTGGAGAAGGTAGTGGAGATTCAAAGACAGAGGGAAGAATGGAAGTTCCCTAGGTGATCAGAGAAAACTATTAGGATAGCTAAGAGCCACATTTCAATTATTCCAACAGGAAGGCTTGAGACAAGAAATAGTGAACAGTGAACATGAACAAATGTGTATATAAATCTAAATATTGTCTGAATAAAATTTTGTAGTACTCAATTTATAGAATTCTTAAAATGAAATTATTGAATGACTGCTTTATGCAAAGAAGGACTGATTGAAATTGAATTTTCAAAGCCTTTCTAAATATTGGGGGTTAAAATAAGGCATGTGTGCATGTGTGCATGCGTGCGTATGTGTCACTGGGGATTGAACCCAGGTCTTGACGCTAAACCATCTTTTCAGAACATTTTTATTTTTTATTTTAGGACAAGGTCTCACTAAATTGGCCACACTGAGCTCCAACTTGTGATCCTTACGCCTTAGACTCCCTGGGTACGGAGATTACAGACATGCACCACCACACCCACTTTAACAGGAGATTTTGTTCAGAACACAAGTAAATTTTCAAGAGTAACCAACCACACACACACACACACACACACACACACACACACACACACACACACAAAATGTTACAGAACCAACTTCCAGATTAACAAAGGAGATAAAATAAAGTAAGAACATGTGAATACTCAACCCTGACCGGGGAGGGGGGGTGTTGGAAGAAAGAAAATAGGAGAAACAGTAGTAGAAATCGAAATGGATAAGAAAGGAGTAATTCTGTCAACAATTACAGCAAATAAACAGAGCCTATAGCTCAGGCCGATAACTCCAACATTCTGAAAGGCTGAAGCAGGAGGATCCAAGCCCAGGCTGGTCAATTTAGCTTAGTTTATGTGATTACTATGATAATAATATAATGTAGCAATATTAATAACACTTTATGGTATTTATATTTCAGATACTTTTTAAATCCTTTCTCATGTATTAATTTCTTTAATCCTCACAACAATTAAGTGTTTTAAGAGTATAAGCTAAAGATACGAAAGAAGTATTATCTACCCCTACCAACTAATGAAGCATAAATAACAAAAGGTCAAGCGACAGAGCTGGCAACCAAGCCTCTCAGACAGGGAATAGTGTATAGGAGAGGTAGAATGAGATAGTAGCCAAATGGCCGTCTACACTCTAGTAGACATGAGTTGGAATGCTGGTTCAGCCAGTATTTTCATAAATGTAACACGTGGCTAACAAAAATTTCTTTCCCACAGTTTCTGTGAATGAGAACAGGACACTCACTGGAAGGCAAATGTTGTAAATGTCACTGCCACAGTTTTATTCTAAAGACTCAACAAAGTCATCTTTTCTACTTCAGGCAAGAGAGTAAGTGGACTTTCAGTGACAGCAGCCTTAGTGGTGCCCTGGTTAAGGACTCTGGCTCAGAGATTGTGTTGCAGCTACCCAATTACTAGTGGTGTGACTCCTGTGGCTCACTTTAGGTTCTTTGTCTGTGAAATAAGGATGCTGATAAAAAAATACTATCCATTTCATATGAGGATTAAACTAGTCAATACATGAAACATGCACAGATCAGCACCTGAAGATAGTATACGTACAGTAAGCATCAGGCATCACATTTGTCTCCATAGGTGATGCATTCTAAATGTTTAGCCCCCACACAGGAGGACTGCGTGAATTTCGAAGGAGGCAGGAATCATTCAGTCTCTCCTGTGTGCAAAACAGCCAGGCAGGGCCTGGAGGAACAACACAGTGGTTAAAACACTTGTCTAGCAAGCACAAGGCCCTGGGTTCAATTCCCCAGCACCACACAGGCCAGGCATGGTGGCTCACACCTGTAATACCAGCACTTGGGAGACTGAAGCAAGATTGCTGTGAGTTGAAGGCTAGCCTGGGTTACATAGTGAGTTCAGGACTAGTCTGGATTATAGATTGAGATGCTGCAACAACAACAAAAACAACAGGCTGGAAGAAGAGTTCAGAGGTTAAAACACTTGTGTTAATGTCCCCTCCTCTTAAGCCTGCCCCTACAGAATACAATGGAAGTGATGCTGTATAACTTGTAAGGATAGATAATAAAAAATAATGCCAAGCATCTCTACCATGTGGATCCAGGTGGTATGCACACTTGAGATCCTGCTGCCATGCTGTAAGAGAGGCCACTCAGCTCACACACAGAGACCACATGAAGAGGTAAACAGCTCAGCTGAGGTCCCAGACATCACGGAAGAGAAAAAAGCTTTTCATCGTGCCTCACTCACATTCCTGGTCCACAGAAGGTGACCATAATAAATGATTTCTTTACAACACTGAATTTTGGGGTAACTGGAACAACCATGCTGAGATTACTGTCTAACAACAAACTGATACTGAATACATAATTCTGAAGTATTGCCTACACCCAACACAGTGCTCAGAACACAGTAAATTATTTGTTGAGTGTCTAGAGTAATTATTATGCCCATTTTGCAGCTGAGGAACTGAGGCTTTCAGGGGATAAGCCACTTGTCCAAGGTGTCTTCTACTGGCCAATGTCACAACACATCAAAACTCAGATCTAAACCCACATCCCTCTGCACTTCACTCTTCTGCCTTCTTCAGTCCGTACGATTTTATTCTCAATGCACAGTAGTTAGTACATTTTACAATGAGATTATCAATACTTAAAACATTCTGGCCTAGTAGGATCCACTGGACAGCTTTATCATAAAGAAGCAAATCCACACATCATATCATAAATCCTTTCCCTGGTCTTCCTAGCTCAGGTAATGACAGCTTCCTCTTCCTCCCCAGCTTCTCTATGTCCTACTCAATCACAGTTCACATCTCCAGATGAAACTGTCCTATTAACTTGTCCAAGAATCTATACTACTGTCTCTGAACATAAGCTCCATGAGAGCAAAAATCTTGTCTGGCCCGTTCATTTCTGTGACCCTAGAGCCCAGGACACTGCCTGAAATATGGTAGGTGATCAAAAATCATTTATTGAAGTAGTGATTGCCTTCCCAACCCAATTTCATTAGCCACCAATGGATGTGCAAATAGATAAAAGAACACGAATAAAAACAGCAAGACCGCAGAACTATCCCACATATGAATCATTCCTCCAAACCTCCACTCTGTGATCTGTCGCTTCTCAAAAATAAATAAATAAATGAATGAATAAATGAATAAATAAAAGAAAACACCACATCAGTTTCTTCCGACACACTAACACCAACTATCAGCACGTATTCCATCCTGCTCGCCTTTTCTTCTGCACCTCCCTGGGATACAGGTGATGTCTCCCCGGGGCAGGGAGGAGGCAGTAGTTAACCTCTTAGGAGTGAGTAATCTTGAGACTCAGGGCAGGCGCCTCTGTATGTACAGTTCCCCAACGACTCTTACTTCTTCCGGAAGAGAAGGTGACCGTTCCAAATGCTTAGCCCTAAAGCTAAGCTTGTAAACATGCTTCCCCTAAATTTTAAAGGTCATTTCTATTCCCCAACCCAAGAACCAATTGAGAGCAGTAAGTACAACTTCCGCATCTTTACCGTCCTCAGACCCGCTACTTCTTACCCCAATAAATCTTCTAACTCCCTAGGAGCGGTTGGGGAACATATAAAGGAATCTGGCGTGCCCTAAGAAACAGAAAGGGAGGGGTATGGTGTTAGGGTAGGAAGAGGGTCAAACTCAGACGAAGCCCGGGATCAGTTAAATATTAAGAAAAAGAGGTCTGACCCTTTCCAAGCCCAAAGTGTCCGTCAGAGGTGACGAGAAACAGGAAACTGAAGCCAAGCAAACAGGTGGCCCCAAGACGAGGCCGTATCTCCATCGCGGTGGGTGCGTGGGGGCCACCGGTCGAGCAAGCCCGGTCAGAGTCCTAACATTTAGTTCGCTCCGTTCCCCAAACACTGCTCACTCCAACCGGCCGCGGTCCCAGATTTTTTTTTTTTTCCAAACTCGGAAGTGATGTTAGACGGATGTGGGTGGTGCCTACGGGGTCCAGCGTGACATAAAGTGAATTTAAAGGTGCATATGACCTACAGGTCAGGCAGTTGTTCTACCGCACGAGCTGCTTTCCTTGGATCCTGGATTCGAGGCCTGGGGACAGAGCGGAAAAACGGGGGCCGCGGAAGCCCGAAGGAGGAGAGGCTCGGAAGAGCCGTTAGCGCCAGCCCGTCACACTAGCCCCTCCCCCCTGAAAACCAATACACGTAATATTCAAAACGCAAATTATTGATCGGTGAGATCAGCTTCTCCCAACAATGGAACGGTCGCCCACTGGCCTCGAGTTCCCCTCTCCGACGACGGCAAATAAAAGAGAATGGACAACTGAATTTCACTGTTAGGTTCCTGCTCGGGTCTCCGAAGAGCTAGTGAAATCATGCCAGGGTGGCACCGTCTCGTGGCTTCCGGGCTTGCACTTTTCCGCTGGAGAAAAAACAAAAACAAAAACAAAAACAAAAACAAAAACAAAACGCTAGACTTTATTTTTCCTTACAACTACAAGTCTTCTTCTCAGAGATGATGCAACCAACTGCCTCAAGTTCCAGGAAAATCAGACTGAGGGCCTCATTGCAAAACTGACTGGAATCGAGAACCAGGGAGTAAGTCACTGCAGACATTTAAAGCATTCAAGTTCTTTCGCCTAAACTTTTTATTTTTATTATTATTATTATTTTTTTTTTTGCTGTGGATTAAGTATTTCTTCCCAGTTTTCCTCCTCTACTACAGAACAGGTCAAAATTTGCCCGCTTTCCTCCTGCTACTAGTTTTGAGTCCAACAGTGCGTACTTAATTCACAGTGTAAGGGATCCTAACAAAAGCACACACCTAAACAGAATCACGCGCGGTCCTCTCATGAAGCTCGGGACAAACAATAAGCGCGGACGCGCGTGAACGCTGAAGAGTCGGCAAGCTCCAGAATGCAGCTGCCCTCGCACCTGCGGGCAAAAGCAATATAAGCGTGCGCAGGGCAGGCTGGGCTTTGTAGTTGCCGAGCGCGGTCCCGGGATAGGCCGCCGGGAGCGTCAGGCGGGGCCTGCTGGGTCACGTGGGCCCCAGTTCGGCCGCGGCCGCCGCCGTCTTTCTCTGTTTCAGCTGAGGTAGCCATCTTGTTCTTGCCGCGTGCTGGTGTTGGAGGACACTCCCTGCTCCAGGTGAGACCCCCGGCGGTCCCGCCACTCCACGACCATAGGCCGCTGCGCACGGTCTCTCCCCGCCCTCTTCATCTGACACCCGCCAGCCGCTCGGACTGCCACTTCCGCCGAGGCGCGGAGAGTGGGGACGGAGGCGGCTGGCTCGGCCTGTCAGTTGCGGGCGGCGCAGCTGGGGGTCGGCATCTGCGGGAAGGTCCCCAGCACCACCGCCCCCTGTGGAGGCGAACGGGCCTTCGCGGTTACCGGCCAGAGCCTGTCCCCGGAGGCGAGGGCATGCCCCCCTCCCCCGTCCTATTACGCCTAATTATTCCCAACAACAGTATCAGAAGCTTTGGGTTATACAAAGTCTCTCTTGTCATCTGGTTAGACCCAGTCTGCAGATGGAGAAAGTGAGGTTAGAACCTCTCACCTCCAAACCCGTGGGACCCAATAGGTTTCAGGGCTTTTCACCTTGTGATGGCAGTATTTGTTTACAAAGTGTACCTCACTTTGAGATGCTGCCCAGTCTATCCCTACTGCCTTGTGACACTGCCCCGATGACTGCTCGACTGGCACATTGTTGCACAGCTTGTGAATGGTGGTTTCAACTTCCGTTCCCACGATTTACACCGCATCTTAGGTGTTCCTCGGAGTGGTAACAGTAGTTACCAGTTACTGATATCGGCAGTGAGCCATGCTTGGTTATCTAACCTTTACCTCTCCAAACAACCCTGTGAAGTCTGGTGGTAACGCCTTCCCTGCTGCAGGAGGATCACGAGTTCTAAGAAGTAAAGTGATTTTACTAAGCCTTATGTGGTAGCCTTGGTCTTTCTGATTTCACAGTCTGTGCTTATCTTAGAGAAAACTCACAAAATAAAGGTCTCAACTAAAAGTTGAAATTATTTTTATCTCTGGGTAAAACATGTAGGCTAAAATGCAAACTACAATGCTTGGAACTTAGGCATTCAATGAGTATTGATTAACCTCATTTGTTTACACTCTTTCTTGCGTTCAGGAGAAAAAAATACTGAAAGATCCTTGGATCCCTACAAAGCATTCATTAATCATGCGGCTTTAGGAAGTAATTCTTTTTGGTCATAGAGAGGAATCTCATTTTGAGAAGCAGATGAACTGTTTGCTTTAAAACTTATGTCCTGCTGCTACTATCATGTGTTTGTAATGGCCTTACAGAAAGGGATGACAGGTACAGTACAGATTGATTAAAGAATACAGAATTAAGCTAGGTATCTCTGAGATCTGCTTAGGATTCTGAGCTTGACATCTCTTACAGACTGAACCCAGTCTTCTTTCCTACTTGAATTCCACTTGTCCCAACTTGATAATAGACAAAGGACCACATTTCTTCCTTGATACTGCCTTGAGCTTCCAGCCTTCTAAAATGCCTTTCTCTGAGATATTCCTAGGAAATAAGATTCTCAGTTCACTTACCTTAAACACCTGGAATGGATTTTGTTCTTTCAACTATGCATTTATTTAAGGGTTAATTTTGTTCTTTTGTTTCAAACAAAAGTCAGGACTCTTTGTCTTATCTTCCCAACCTCCATCTCTTCTTTTGGGGATTGTTACTTCAGAATGCAAAAGAATCCCAAAGGGTTTTCCCTGTGTTTAGTGCTAATATTTTCACAGCCTCCTTTTTGCAAGAAACTCCTCTTTGTTACTTCAGCACTCCTTTCTGGCCACGTTTCTTTGAGAAAAGAAAATATTGGTCTTTTTTTAGTGGATATTTGAATATAAAAATTGGGGTTTACATCACCAAATTTAAGTCTGTAGCAGAGCTAAGACTGGCACATACCTAATACTGTTTTACACAATTCTCATAAGTGTTTTTAACTGCTTGACCATTGAGATAAAATGGTGAACAAAAAGTGAGAAATAATAGATTCTAATTGTTACTTGGGAACTGGATGTTATCCTTAAAGCAGAGAAATGTACAGGTTAGTGTCTACATGCAATGTTAGTACAGAATGGTTAGTAATTATATAATATTTTCTTATATCTCTCAAATGAAGAAAACAATATTTTTTCATCTGAATAATGTTCCTTGCAGGCATCAGAGAACTGGCCAGAAAAGCTTTAACGATGGCCTGAGCTCTGATTCTCTTTCTCATAGCCCAGTAATGATCTCTTATGCCACAGAACAGGTCAAATTAGTCTTTTAAAATTGATGCTTTTTTATCCCTGGTACTGGGAATAGATCTTGGGGTGCCCTACTGAGCCTTTTTTTAAAAAAAACTTTTTGGTTGTTTATATTGTGTAGATTATTAAGATCCATTATAAACTTAAGAATATTATTTTCCTTTGTAGAAGTTATCATTGACCAGACTACAACTGATAATTTTATAATGTTCTTAGAATCTTCAAAATGAAGATTAGCTATAAAAGTTTATTTTTAAGCATCCCCTCCATTTAGTAATTAATGTAACTGAGATTATTTTTTGTCAAATTGCACAGAGGAGTATTTTATGCTGCATACAAGAGTGACATTCTATAAAAGTGTGACATACTGTATCACTGCAAGGTATTGAGTGAATTCCAGAATGCTGCAGAAACATGAAATGGGAATCTTATTCTGTTTCCCCATTGTTAACACATCATCTGACCTTGAATAGAGGACATGACAACCTCATATCTTTACAGCTAGACAACCTATTGTTGAATTTCTTTGTGCAGTCCCATACCTTTGTTTTTGGTCACCTGTATGGTTTGTAAGAAATGCAAAATGTTATTTGGAAGCAGACAATCTACTTGAAGGTTTTGTCAATAACATTTAAAAAGAGTTCTCTACTGTAAAATTTTTTTCAGAGTAAAAAATTGGCTTACCAAGAGAGATTTCCTAATTGGCTAGGTATTACTGAATACCAGGTAATTGAATCATGCTTTAATAGGTGACGTAGAATCCCATGCTTTTTTCTGTCTATATATTTGACTCTTTTGTGGTATAATTTTAATGCCTGGTTTAGGAAACTAAATATTAAGATTTATCAAGAATATAGACATATTAATATGAACATGATATATACTGCAAGCTCAGTGAGCCAGAAGGTACTCTTTGCATAAACAGTTTTTTCAATTTTGGTAAAACAGTGATTTTAACAGATCTATTTTTCCCCCCCTAGATTTACCAACAGCATGAATCAAGAAAAGTTAGCCAAACTTCAGGCTCAGGTCCGGATAGGGGGCAAGGTGAGTGTGGCATAAGAAAAACTGATAGGAGAATGTGTGATTACCAGACAGTATTATTCTGGATTCATGGTCATTGAAAACCTAAAACCTTTCAATACTCATGATAAAACCACATTCCAATTTGAAAATAATTTGTCTAGATCTAAAAACTGGTAACTTTTCTCTCTGATGGTGTAATGAAGTAGCCACTTTTGTTTGAAGCCTATTAACACCTGCTAGTTATGTAACATGAACAAGTTACCTAACCTTGTTAAGTTTTTATCTGCAAAATAGACAAAAAATCCTACTAAAAAATGCTCTCAAAGATTAGAGTAATATTTATAGAACACCAAACATGGTGTCTGACGTAGGATAGGTGCTTAATAAATGATAGCTGTTACGGTAAACTCACCTGCAAGGCATGTCAGCTGTTAAGTTTTCTTCATGGTACAGTTAGGTTCACAAAGAAATGTAACTGTAAATGCTTGAACTGATTACATTTTGTTGATTACCAAGTTTTCCTCCTAAATTCCTACCTACTCTACTACATTGGTGAACATGATCATAAGCTCTCTTATTCTGTGTACAGTAAGGCCTAAGGAAGTACTTCTGATCACCAAAAATCTTTTGATTTCCCTTCAGCTGTGCCTCAATACTCAAGAATATTCTGCCCTTATCTTTGCCAAGTACGGTGTTTGCGAAAGGGAAAGGGAAAACAGATCAGGGGAAGGAGTAGGTAGTACAGGCCCTATTATGTCACTTAATTGATGGTACCCACAGCTTCTGGGGATGGAGACAGGAGGGGGGGGAAGAGAACTGGCAAGTACTTTCTCCTTTCATAGTGATTCAGTTAGATGAGGCTGGAGTCATATTAATATGCTCATGTAACCAGTCATTGTAGCCTCAAATGTGATGTAATACACCAGTGCAAAAAGTAGGGATATTCAAAACCACACATTATACATGGGAGGCTTGGAGTACTTCACTATTGTGGTTGTCACATCTGTTCATATATCTGCTGTTGCTCTTGGTACATCTCAGTTTAGAAAAGATGAAGAATAGTGAGTGAAATAATGAAGTACAAGGTGCTTTTGCCAAGAGGAGTAAACTGGGATTTAAAGGATAAATGAGTTTATCATTAGAAAGACAAATGAAATAGGATAAAAGGGATTGTCATTCCCACACATACAAAAGCATAGAGTTCTGAGATAGCATAATGCTAAATAGAATGGCTTACTTTAGTCTGGTACAACTAACGCATAGAGTATGTCATGTGTAGAGAATTGTAGGAAATGAGATGACCAATAGTGTGGGGATTCCATCATAGTTTATATGATACAAAGAAGCTTATTACTTTATCCTACAACAAGTTGGCAACTATTGGAGCATTTTAAAAAGGAAATGAGAGACATTCTAGAAAGGTAACTGTTGGTATTGTGTAAAATGGAATGAAATAAACAGAGACAATCAAGAGGGTGTTGCTGTATTATGTGGGACACAGATATAGGTGTTAGAATTGACATGGCTTGATGAAAGATGAAGGGATATGAAGGGGATATGAAAGATGAAGGGCAGAGAGAATTATGAGCGAACTTCCAGACTTCTGGTTTTAGAAACTGGCCTGTATGGTGGTGGTACCATCTGCTACACAATTTAGGAAATAAAAAGATAGATTGGCGGACTGGTAACTCTGTAGACACTGGATTTGAGGTGTCACAGGATCATTTGAGTTGGGGTATGTAGCAAACAGTTGAGCTATCTCTGAGTCAGAAGTGCTTCACAAATAAATGACCTATGTAAATAATGTTACAGTCTCTGCTGATAGAGCTCTTGCACCTGAGTTGCTGAGACTAAAGCTCTAACTTCTCTTTTTAAAGGCTTATTCCCTGAGTATTACTGTAGTAGGTATCCCAAGACTGAAACCCCATTTCTTTTCTCTTTATTCCTGGTTTCAAAAAGATTTAGCCTTCAAAACTTAAGTTGTTCTTTGTCGTGTTTGAGTCCAGCTTTAAGTTACATTTAAATTGACTTAGGAATTTAATCTATTATTTTATATAATTTTCCAATGGAAAAATGTATTTAGGATTTCAAAGAATGACCTTTATATATCTCAGTGTATTCATGTAATTTTAAACCTGTTTGCTCAGGTCAAAATCCTAAGCATCATGCCAGATTCCTTTTTTCCTCATATGCTCTGTCTGATCCATCAGAAATCATGTTGTCTTTTGTGACATACTGACCCTTCACTTTCTCTGCCACAACCCCATATCTCACCAGGAGTGCTTAAAGAGCCTTCGGATTTGCACATAGCAGCCTTAGTCATAAGTAAATAGATCAAGTCACTCCTGTGCTTACACTTGTTTGAAGGCTTCCTGTTGCAATTAGAATAAAATCCAACACCCGCCCTTGAAATCTAGGCTACGTGATTGGCCTTTGCCTATCTTTCTGATTTCACTTTTCTTCTTTCCTGTTGTTCATTCTGCTCTAGCCTTATTGGCCTGCTTTCTCTCTCAAAAGAACAAATTCAATCTTATTTTATTCTGCTTGGATCATTCTTCCCTTGATTTGCATCTCAACTATGGCATGTCCTTAGAGGAGCCTTCCCTGGTCATTCTAATAACATAGTGCTTTGCTCCCATCCAGTCACTCTTTATTAAGATGTTCTATTTTCATAATAGCTTTTATCCTGTTTGAAGTGATCTAATTTGTTTATATATTGACTTCTCTTTTATTGTAATGTAAGAACTTGATTGATCTTTTTCATTCCTGGATTCTTAGACTCCAACACACTTATACAGGAGATATTAATTGTGAATATGTAATAATTCCTAAGGTTTGAGGCCATTTTTAAACTTTATAGCAGAAGTTGATTGGGACTGAAAGAAAGCATTCATATGATGTTTAAAAATTGTCATAAGCATATTAAGTTGTCTTAAAGGTATAAATTATGTTTTATTAGTAAACAGTATTTTGAGGCAATGTGTGAAATGATCACAGCTAAGAATTGAATAAGAATAAAAACTGGCCAGAACTGAGCTTCAAAACTCTGCATTAGGCTTATACAACTCTGATTAGTCTTAATCACCACTAGTTTTTTATGTTTGTTTTAGATTATTGTCACAGATTGGAGGATGTGATTGTTATTGGCAACTGTTAGGCATGCTAACATTTCTGACTGTTTTTCAGGGTACAGCTCGCCGAAAGAAGAAGGTGGTACATAGAACAGCTACAGCTGATGATAAAAAGCTTCAGAGTTCTCTGAAAAAACTGGCTGTAAATAATATAGCTGGTATTGAAGAGGTATGATTACTTTGAAAATTGTTTAATTACATGGGCTAATAGCACATGCATGAGAAATTGTCTAGACTTTTCAAATACCAGCTTAGAACCTTTGGTTTTGTAACTCATATCTATGAATTGCATTTGCTTTTTGGAATTTCACCAACTCAAGTTATTTGTATATATGACAAAATTATGGAATTACTCTTGAATTATAAGATTTTTTCCAGTGATATAAAAGTAAACCCAAAGGTTTTTTTTTTTTTTAATACAATAGATTTTTGTACCCCCAGTGTACCTGTCTGGACTATAAAACCTCTTTATTACCTCACCCAGTAGCCTCTAGCAATAGTTTCATGATTGTATTTATTAAGACTCCTTCAAAATTATTTTTAAAACCATTTTACTGTATTTTAGTGATTTTTTTTTCAGTTATGAGACCAAAGACCAATTTTATTCTAAAAGATATTCTATAATACCAACTATTTGTGATCTGATATCTTATGTCTGCCTAATGATTGATTCCATTTCTAATAATAATCTGTGTTTACATCTTCACTGCCATCATTAGATTTAATTACATCATTACTATGTGTGGTATCACCTCAAAATCTTTAATACTTATTAATTCATGTGTGCTATAAAACATGAATCAAATAATGTGGAGGCAAATATCACTGTTGTAGAAATAGCAAATTATCAGGGAGAAGGAAGTCAGATGGGAAAATGGTCCATCATACATGTATGAGTAAACAGAATTATTATTGCATAATTTGACTTGAATTTTTAAAATTAGTATACTAATAAAATAGTAGAAAATGGAAGGCATATACATCTCGTTTCCTTTCAAGTTGTGTGTCTACTCTTTGATAAAGATTAGAACCTACTTACAAGTCTTGAAATTAAGCATTTTAAATATCTTTTTTTCTGAGTTACCAAAATCTTTTATATATTTTTATTGACCTAATATTTTAGAGAGATCATTCTCAATCTGGGATGTATTTTAGAAAACAAAAAATCTAGGTTGCTTCAGATATTTCCTTAAAAATCCAAAACTTGGGCTGGAGATTGTACCACAGTGACAGAGTACTTGCTTAGCTTGTAAAAGTTCTGGATTCAACCTCCACCACCATCAAAAATCTTAAATAAATATCCCAAACTTGGCAAAAAGAACTAAGTTGCAACAATAAGCATTAACTTATGTGAACCTCATTTTTTTTTTTTTTTGAGACAAGTTCTTGCTCTGTAGTCCAGGCTGGTCCTGAACTCACTATAGATTCCAGGCAGCCTTGGAATCAAGGCAATCCTCCTGCCTCAGCCTCCCTAGTGCTGGGATTACAGACATGTGCCACCATGCCTGACTTAGATGGTACTGGGGAATTGAATTAAGGGTCTCGTGCTTGCTAAGCAAGCAAGCATTTTAACCGTTGTGCCATTCCTCCATCCCCTGAAATTGATAATGTTAAACGTGACCTACTTGTAAATCTTTACACAGTTTTATGTTTCTGTCTACCTTTCTTCTCTAATTCTTCTGCCCTGTCAACCTTAGCACTACTGATATTTTGAAGCAGATCATTCTTTGTTGTGGTAGCTCTACTGTGCCGTGTAGAATGTTTAGCAACATCCTTGGTCTCTACCCACTAGATTAAATCCCCTCTCCAACTGTTGTAACAGTTAAAAAATGTCTCTAGATATTATCAAATGAACCCTTGGAGACAAAAATCACACTTGGTTGAGAAACATGTATTTGGAGAAAGGAAAAATACCTTTACAACTTCCTTATAATATAGATTTAACTACATAGTATTTCCAAGGACATGTTTTTCTAAATATTCGCTTTTGGTCAATTTGGAAGGCTGTCTGGTTGTTATAGTAAGATTTTTAGTGGAGGGGAAACATGTTTTACATATATTTTACAGTGAAATAAGCAGCAGTTACCAATCCACACACATACACACTGGAAATTGAAACCAGGGCCTGTGCACACAAGCCTACCACTGAGCTAAATCCCCAGCTCTAGTTAGTAATCTCTGATCTCTTCATAATACTGTCAGACTTGTAATGTCCTAAGACGAAGGTGTCATAATGGAAATAGTCATAATAAAGTATTTAATGATAGTCAACACTTGCTCCATGTCTACTGTGTGCCAGGCACTTTGCCAAGGACTTACTATATAGTGTTACATAAAATATTATTCTTCATTGTTTCTATCCTTTGTAGCTTATAATCTAGTGGAGAAACTAATTAAATACCTAGACACATAAATAACTCATTTCAATTTCACAATATCCCTCTGAGTTGGTGAGACATGAAGCTTAGAGAGCTAAGTACCAGTGTAAGATCACCTAGCTAATAAGTGCTGGAACTCCAGGTTTGAACTAAGTTATGCAAAAAATAAAGTTCATTCTTTTCCTTAATTTATCCTACTTTTGGCTTTTCAGTTATACTTAGCTTTGGCCTCTTGCTGTCCTCCTCTTCTCCTTCATTCCCCTCTACCAAATGAAGTACAGTAAGAAGTGTGCCTGTCTTACAACCTGCATTTACTGAGCACCTGCTATGCACATTTCATTACTTGTGCCATTATAGATAAAAGAAACCCTCATCAGTGCATAATTCCTCTCAAGCCTTTCTGGTAGCACCTATGCACTTGTGCAAGGAAGGATTAGTTACCTTTTTTTTCCTCTGTTGCTGGGGAACAGACCCCTAGCCACAGGCATGCTAGGGAAATGCTCTACTGCTCAGCTCTAGCCTGAGCTCTAGCCCTGTTTTTACTTTTATTATAGCACTTACTAAACTATATTGGGTTTTTTGTTGTCATTGTCATTGGAATTAACATTGCAGTTTTTAACTTTCTGTGGAGTTACAGCCTCCAAAATATCACAGAGAGCTAAAGAGTAAATAAGCAATTGTGCATTGTCTTCTAACCTTCACAGATTACATATAAGGAGATAATACAAAATAAATGAATAACAATACAAGGTAGCAGCTATAAAGTTCCTGAATATCTGAATCTAAGATAGAGAGGTATTTTACTTTTTCCCTTCTAAATTTGTCTGTGAACCAAGATATTTGTGCTTTCTCTAATCTTTTGCAGATCTAAAATACTTTTATGGATATCTAGTATACTGTATAACCTGCTTTGATCTCTTCCTTCCTTTTTTTTCTTTTCTTTCTCTTCCTTTCCCTCTCTATCTCTCCCCCCCCCCCCCCCAACCTTTCTTTCTTGAGACAGGGTCTCGCTCTGAAGCCCAGGCTGGTCCTGAACTCACTATGTGGCTCAGGATAGCCTTGGACTCAAAACATTCCCCTTGCCTCAGGCTCCTGGGTGCTGGGATTACAGTCATGTGCCACCACGCCCAGTGTTAAGTGGTGCTGGGAAATTGAACTCAGGGCTTTACACTTTCTAGGCAAGTGCTTTAACTACTATGCCATTCTTCCAGCCCTATTCACATACTTGTGACTTAAAACAGCTTCTTGTGAAAAAAGGTACTGCATTAATTGTGTATTTGGAAACACGCATATCACTTTCAGAAATGCTAAGATATGAAAAAAATACATGTACAGGTCTTAAAATAGAAGAAACTGCTTAATTATAAATTTTTTATTTTCCTTTGGATGTTTTCCTGTTACAAAGTGCTGAGCCCAGAAAGATACTATCATTTTGGCTCTTAGCAGTTTAAGAAAAGCACAGAAGTACAAAGATGCATGCCAGTAATCCCAGGTTATTGGGAGGCTGATGCAGGAGGATCACAAGTTTGAAGCCTGCTTGGACAACTTAGTGAGATTCTGTCTCAAAATAAAACATAAATAGGCTGGGTATGCAGCTCAGGGGTAAAGTGCCTCTAGGTTCAATAACCGTGACCTCAAAAGACGACAGAAGAAAAGCAGATAAAAACTTTCGTAAAGACACTACTGCCATTGTTTTAAAAAATAATATTACTGTAGTATTTTCTGTGCTTAGACCTTCAAAGCCTCAAACAAGTAGAAGTGTTTATTTAGGATGCAGAGAACAGGAAATTTACAGGTAAGTCAAACTCATTGAATGCAGCTTTGCCAAATAAAGTTTTAAATCATACTATGTAGGCTATCAGTGTTAGTGAAAGATGTTTTTCTTACCATCCAAAGCATAATTTTTATTCTCTTCAAAAATTTAAGATTGAAGGATTGTTTGGATTAAGACAAGCAGTTCTAGTCTTTTCATTCATTAATGTATTGATATGAAGTAATAAGTTGTAGTCACCAAAGATTTCTTTTACATGTTACCAAAAACATATCCAAAACTCAAAACATAAGGAACACAGGAGTGTCAAATTGTTCAGAGACCAGATTAATAACCAGATTCTAGGAAGGAATTCTTAGACCAGCTAACAGAGTATAATTCATAACTAAATTTCTGGAGCTGTTATGTTCTGTAACATTTGAAAGCAGTTGAATGTGCTTCTTTCTTAGTAATCAGTTGAATATAGAGACAGTTCTGTCACCTTTCTTCCTGTTATAATGTGATTGTGTCAACATTAGGATCTGTTCCATTTCTCAGAAACAGTTGATTTTAGCACATTCATTTGGAAAAAAAGTCTCTCTCTGATTCACATTCACATGCCCTGATTGTTCAGTTTGCTTTGTAGAGTTTTAATATTATGTTCAGAGGGCAGCTTCTGTCTTAGCTAGGACATAATTATACATTTTTGAAACCTTTTAACCTTTCTAGGCATAGTTAATCAGCCCTTCCTCTGTTCTTACACTGTGTAAGTGTTTCTGCTTATAGTACTCTTATTATTACCATTTCATACTAGGAGATATAATAGGTTTTTTTGTTTTGTTTTTTCTTTCTTTTTGATACAGGGTCGGTACGTCTGTCTCTATCTCTCTCTCCTCTCTCAGTAGTCCAGGCTGTAAACTCACTGTGAAGCCCAGGCTGGCCACAACAGTCCTCCTGCCTCAGGCTCACAAGTGCTGAGATTACAGGCCTGTATCACCATACCTGGCTAGTTTTTATGTGGTACTGGGGAATCAAGCCCAGGATCTTGTGCATACGGGCGGGGCAAGTGCTTTAACTGCTGAGCAAATCCCCCAGCCCATAATAATAGATTCTTATTAGTGATCTATTTGCAGATTCTTTTTTCTTTTTTTGTTTTTAATCATTAGTGCCTATTAATTTTAAAAACTATTTGTTTTCTGTGTTATATTTTGATTTTGATCATGTCAATCCCTCTCTTCCTTTATGCCCCCCCCCACCTTATTTTCTTCCTTTTCCCTAATAATAGTCTCTCTTCTACTTTCTTTTTCTTTTTCTAAGACAGGGTCTCATTCTGCAATCTAGGCTAGTCCTCAACTCACTATGGAGCCCAGAATGACCTTGAACTCATGGCAATCCTGTCTCAGGCTCTTGAGTGCTGCTACTACAGGTGTGTACCACCACACCCATTTATGTGGTGCTGGGGAATTGACCTGGGGCCTTACTAGGCAAGCACTTTAACCACTGAGCTATTCCTCCAGCCCCCTCTCCCACTTTCATGTCATCTTTTTTAGATTCTACATATTAGGGAAATCATACAATATTTGTCATTCTGAGTTCAGTTAATTTTGCTCAACATGATGATCTCTATTCCCATTTGTCTTACTTTTTCATCACTCTGACTCAATACCCAACATGCACAAATTAAGGGAACAAAAGTTTATTTTAGCTCATGGTTCCAGAAAGTCAAAAGCACATTCATTGGTGGGTGCTGGAAAATGTTGGCAACAGAGGCAGAGGTGGAGACAGCTCCCCATAGCATTGCAAATAGGAAGCCAAGTCCCAGAGGAAGAGAGGAAGTAGCATATGCCCTTCCAGCTCCTGTGCCAGTGACCCACCCCTTCCAGGTTAAAGCCCCTAATCCACCACATACCTGTACTGTATAACCAACCACATGCTTGTCTTCCACCACACTCCTATAATATACCACACACCCATAATCCATCCCTCCAGACCAGGCCCCCAGCTCCTAACAGCTCATGGTTCCATAGATAATCCAGAACGTCCAAATATGTGAAACTTTGGGAGATGTTCCAAATCCAAACCACAATTCCATTCATTCAAAATTAATTCAAAAATTTTGTTGTCCTTAATGGCTGAGTAATACCCTGGTATGTATGTACTGTGTTTTCTTTACCCATTCACCTATAGGTGGACACTTAGCTGATTCTATATCTTGACTATTGTGAATTGTACCATAATAAGCATGGATATGTGGGTGTCCCCATACTATACTGACTTTGATTCCTTTGGGTATATACCAGCGAGTAGTATTACTGGATCAAATGTAGCTCTATTTTTAGTTTTTTGAGCAATCTCCATAGTGATTGCTATATGGCTGTACTAATTTACATTCCCACCAGCAACATAGAGGATTTCTTTTCCCCATCTTCACCAGCATTTATTGTTTGTTTGGTAATACTGGTAAGCCTAGAGCCTTCACTCTGAGCTACATCCCATTTTTATGTTTTGTTTTGAGACAAAGTCTAACTGAGTTGCCCAGGCAGGGCTCAAAACGTGTGATCCTCCTGCCTCAGCCTTCGAGAATACTATGATTGCAGGCCTGTGCTACTTGTATTCTTGATGATAGCCATTCTGATTGAGGTGAGGTGGAATCTCAGTGTGGTTTTGATATGCATTTCCCTTATGATTAAAGATGTTATTATGGTTTGGATCTGGAACATCCTCCAGAAGTTTCCTGTATTTGGATGTTGTGGAATACCTAGGGAACCATGTGCTATTTAGAAGAGAGGCCTGGCCGGAAGGGCCAGAACACTGGGGCAAGACCCAGAAGGGGTGGCTCACCAGGACATAATTTAGAAAAGGTTGCTCTGCTCCTTGCTCACTTGGCTTCCTGTCTGCCATGCCATTAACGGCTCTCTGGCCTCTGCTGTGTGCTTCTCCATTGCCAGCCACCCACAAGTAGACTGAGACCTAATAAAATTGTTTTCTCTCTTAAGTTGTGGATGTCCAGTATTTTGTGCCAGCAGTGAGAGAATAACTGAGACAGAGGTTGAACATTTTTATAAACTTATTAGCCACTTCTTTGGGGAAGTGTCTGTTCATTTATTGATTGTGCTATTCTTTTTTTTAAAAAATTCTTTATACATTCTAGATATTAATTCTTTGCCAGAAGAATAGCAGGAAAAGCTTTTTTCCCATTCTGTAGTGTGTTTCTTCGCTTCGTTGTTTTCCTTGCTATGCAGAAACTTTTAAACTTGATATAGTTCTGTTAATTCTTCCTATTTCCTGTGTTGTATTGTTCTCTTGTCTAATTGCTCAAGTTGAAATTTCAAAAGCTACACTGAATAGGAGTGGTGAGATTGTATCTCCTTGCCTCATTCCTGATTTTAGAAGAAATGCTTTCAATTTTCCCCATTCAGAATGATGCTGGTTGTGGGCTTTTTGTATGTTGCCTTTACTATATCCACACACTTTTTTTTTTTTTTTTTTTTTTTTTTTTTTTTTTTTTTTTTTTCTCTTTTTTTTTTTTTTTTTTTTTTTTTTTTTTTTTGAGATAGGGTCTCGTTGTGTAGTCCAGGCTAGTCCTGAACTCTTACGTACTCCAGGCTGGCCTTGAACTCATAAGAGTCCTCCTACCTCAGTCTCTGGAGTGCTGGGATTACAAGTATGCATTCCCAGCTAACCTTGTGGTGCTGGGGATTCAGACCCAGGACCTTGTGCATGCTAGGCAAGCATTTTAACCACTGAGTGACAACTCCATCCCATGGCCTTTACTATATTGAGGTTTACTAGACTATGTTATTTTTCTAGTTTTTATCATGAAGAGATGTTGAATTTTGTCAAAGGCTTTTTTGTGTAGTTGAGAAGGTCATGTGTTTTTTATAGGTGGGGGGGCCAGGGTCTCATTCTGTAGCCCAGGCTGGCTTTGGACTCGCAGCAATTCTCCTGCCTCAGCCTCTTGAGTGTTAGGATTATAGGCATGCACCACCATGCCCAGCTTATGTGGTACTGGAGAATCAAACTCAAGTACTTAGTACTTGACTTAGCACTTGCTAGACAAGCACTTAAACCGCTGAGCCATGTGATTTTTTTTTAATCTTTGATCCTATTATACTACTCATTACACTTACTGATTTGCATATGTTGAACCATCCTTGCATCCCTGGAATACAACCAAATTGATTGTGGTGTATGATCTTTTAATGTGTTGTTGAACTTGGTTTGCTAATGTTTTATTAAGGGTTTTGGAATTTGTGTTCACAGATTATAAGAGTCTTGACAGTAGAGATGGAATTTATTCAGTTTATCATCTAGCTTGCTGACTGTCTGTGATGAGTTTATTTGAGGCCTGTTAAATTTAAAAGACATTGATTATTCTAGGTGAGATTGTTCTGTGAGCAGTTAACTATAAGAAGCTGAGGTTCAGGAGAAAACTTAATAGTTCAGACTTTATTTTATTTTATTTTATTTTTTTGAGACTGGGTCTCACTGTGTAGTCTAGACTGGTCCTAAACTCACTATGTAGCCAGGCTGGCCTTGAGCTCACAGCATTTCTCCTGCTGCTTCAGCCTCCCAAGTACTAGGATAACAGGTATGCTCCACCATTACCGGCTTCAGCTGAGATTTTAGTGTTTACGGTTTCTTCTTCCTGGTTCTTAAATTTTTCCTGAACTAGTTGTGCAGAGGGTACTGGCTGAATATTCCTATACTTTCTTCTTCCTGTTAATTACAGCAGGACAGCCCTTAGTACAGGACAGAAGAAAGGAAGATTATGTCCATCCCATCACTATCACCTTTTTTTTGAGACGGTCATATTACGTTGCCCAGGCTGGGCTCAAACTTAAAATCCTCCTACCTCAACCTTCAAGCCCAGCTACACCTTATTCTATAGCATCTTTAAGATTCTGTTCTGATTTTTACTGTAAAATAAAATGTAGTAATACATATGTAACATAAAAGTTGCAATCTTTTTGTATGTTTGCATGTGTGGTACTGAGGATCAGATGTGGAATGTGTTCTACCATTGAGCTGTCTAGCCCTGCTCCTCCTCCTTTTGGGGTCCTGGGGATTGAATCTAGACCCTTTGCCTTCAGCTACATCTTCAGCCTCTTTTGTATTTTTGATTTTGAGATAAGCTTTCACTAATTTGCTATATTGCCCACCTAGGCTCAAACATGAGATCCTCTTGTGTCAACCTCCCAAATGCCAGTATTACAGGGATGTACTACCATGCCCATACTATCATGTTTTATGTACATATTTTAACACAAGACTACAGCTAGATGTACAATTTAGAAACCTTTTTTCAGATAGCATATTAAAAAAATTGTTGCTTCTCATTGAAATCAGTCATCAACCTGGGTATCTTTATATATTTTAATGTAGATATGCCATAATTTAACATTTTTATTATAATGATTTGATAAAATATTTAGCCTAGACTGCAGAGCGAGACCTTGTCTCAAAAATAGAAAAGAATTATGTTGGACTTCTCTATGTGTAAGTATTTATCTTTATCTCTGATTTCTTCCTTATGTATTCTTGGAAGTGTGGTTACTGGCTGAAAAGACATGAGCATTTTTAGAACTCTTCGTATTGCAAATTCCTTTTACCAAAGAGTATGCCAGTTCATCTTACCTTCAGCATAGCTGTAGAGAATCCCAGTCTCATCAGACTCTTATCACCACAGAGTAAAATGAAGTACTATCAACATCCTATTATAGCCTAATGACACCAATAAGCTTTAGTTCATTAATAGATTCTTCATGTTAGAATGAGTAAATGTAAAGGGCATTCACTGACTTAGAAAAATATGTGCAAAGGTTATAATCCTGAAAGTCTAACATTTATCGGCTTCACAAACCGAAGACATTTATGTGTATTACTCTTTAAAAATCTATTCTTCCTTCCAGTTAAGATAATAGAGGATGTCAGTGGTAGAACACTTGCCTAGTATGCCCTATGCCCTGGGCTCAGTCTTCAGCATGTGATATATGTATCTACATACTTACATGCACACACAGAGAGAGAAACAAAATATATGTACATGTAGAGTCACTTAAAGATGATTTTCTTGATAATTAAGTACAGAAAGAGTGAATAAAACTTGATTTTAAGACATCTGTTAATTCTCAGAAGTATAGCTAGCTAGCTAGGTGGGGACTTGGATTTTTTTTTAAATCACATAAAAAATTTAGAGCTCTTCTCTGAACTGAGGGCAGTTATTAATGAGCAGTATGGAGTCAGATATGACTTATTTTGTGAGCCTTCTCTAGATACACTTATTACTGTGTAGGAAAAAGCACAAATAATCAGATTCACCAGATAGAAGATAGGCTGCTGTGACTATTATATGACTAATAAATATATCTAGTCAGAAGCCAGTGAAGGTAAGTGTTCTTAAGATATTTGGTAGCAGCATAATGGTGCTACCCGGAAAACTTAAAATGGCTCTGGGTTATATATAAGAGGTAGGACTAACTCTGAAAGGTCAGAGGTAATGGAAAATCACACCAAAGTTACAGCCCAGGAGGTGCTAGACATCTTCACTGGGGGTACTATGGTGCTATTTGTAACACAGATCTGACAGCATTCATGATGTTAGAATAAACTGTATAGGAGATACCCTTTCAATTCAGCAAACTAGTGGTAATTACCTGTTAGCTTGACACTTGAGAGAATGCTGTGTCTTATTACTTCTTGGGCATTGGGCTAAGATCAAGTGGACAAAGTGTTATGTCTAAAAAGATTTGGTCTCTGATCTCAAAGAATTCAGCCTTTAGTAGGGCAGAAGGTTTGCGGACATAATACAACACAATTCTGTATAACAAAGGTACCCATAAGGTGCATTGAATTTTCACAGCAAAAGAAGCATCTGACTTAACTTTTGGATAAATGAGAATATGCAAGGTAGAGATTGGCATCTCAAAATGCTGCTTTTTCCATTTCTCAACTAGTGATCTTTACCTATGTCTGTCTTCAAGTAGAAAAAATATATTAGTGACATAAAAGGGCTGTTTGTCTGGAAAAGGAGCCTAAACATTGGTATAGTATCTGACTTAATAGTCTTTTTTTGCTACTTGTTTTTATTCTACATATATACTAGATGATCTACTTAAGCAGCATAAAATTGCAGTAAGTGAATTTTCCATATGAAATACATATAGTTTGCTTGGTGAATTTAACATGATCCTTATCTCTTCTTTTGCCTAAAAGGGCAGGAGGTGTCTAGTTGTTCTTGGTCAGCCAAACAGTTCATAGTTTGACAGTTTCTTACAGCTTGTGCCTGGGAATATTATTCTAACCATGCCATTTGCTCATTAGAGAAGGAATGTTAGAAATAAGGTATTCTGGCCTTTTAAAATTCTAATATTTCATTCCTTGTGTTCTAAAATTAACTCTTCATCCTTTTCTAGACCTTTGTATTCATGAAGCTACATCTTTTATACTTCTCCATTTAAAACAATCATGAAGAATTTTTTTTAGTACTGGGGTTTGAACCTAGAGTCTTTATATTGAGCTACTTCTCCAGCTCTCCTTTTTATTTTATTAATGTATGTGTATATGTACTTTTGAGGGAGTTCTTGCTAAATTACTAAATTGCCCAGGCTGGCTTGAACATTCAAACCTCCTGCCTGCCTCTTAGAATGCTGGGATTAGGTGTACTGCTATGCCCACCATGAGCAACTTTATTTCTGTTTCATAATTTGAAATGGAGTTCACCATACATTGGATGCTAAACTCAAACATACTTCAAATTAGATCTGTATCAGAATGCACAATCTAATTTGACATTCAGCCTTTAGGTGCAGAACTTGAACAGAAGGAAAATTCATGAAACTATTGTTTTTGACCCTGTGTAACATCTTATTTTGTAACCAGAAACATTTATACTAGCCATTTCTCTTATGCTTTCTTTTTCCTCTCCAGTTGGCCTATATTCTGAGATAAATAGTCCTCAGGAAAACTTTCATGGGCTCTGGAATTACTTTTTTGATATATTTTTTTTTCTAGTATACATGTAGTTTCAGAATTGGTAACCGAGCCCTTTGGGAACAACTTCATCAACTACAGTTTCTTACAGACTCATGTCTTTAATACCAGCACTCAGGGAGGCTGAAGCAAGAGATCACATTGGGGAGTGAACCCAGGGCCACACTCCCATTGAGCTACATCTCCAGACCATTTTATTCTTTTCATTTTTATTTTGAGATAAGTCTCACCAAATTGCTCAGGCTTATCTTGAACTTGCAGTCCTTCTGCCTCAGCCTCCCAAGTAGCTGGGATGACAGGTGTACACTACCATGCCTTACTGGAACTGAACTTTGAATAGATTTTTTTTCTTTTGTTTTAATTCTCTTTTTTCCCAACATTGTTATTAATATATATGCAATACATAATGTTTACAATGAACTTGAGTATTTTGTGCACATACATATCACATCAATATTATGAGCCCTTTCCCTCCCCATTATTGACCCTCCAGTACCCTTCCCATCTCCCTGTAACTCCCACTATCACACTCATTTGGTTCTGTAGAATGCCTGTGTTCTGGGTTTCCCAAATCAGAGAAACCATGCAGTATTTAATATATTTACTCTTCAGCATCTGACTCACTTTACCACTTAAATCACCACTTATTAGTTCAGTTTCCCAGCCTTAGAATGAGCTGCAGTGAGCATATCTTGATGCCTCTTCTCTGGGTCCAGCAGAGCTCTTTTATTGGGGTGATTTGCCAAAAGTTTTTTTTTTTAATATCTTTGCTGTGATTCTTTAATGTGGCTTCATCCACCAGTCTACATGAGAACTATAACATTGAAATTTTAGGCTAGAAAATGTGAGAAAAAAAGAAGTTACATTTCAAATTCATTAGCTGAGTACTGAGAAGTAAATATTTGTACATTCAAAAGACATTCAGGTTGTCATTGCATCAGTTTTCTTAGGATAAACTTACATCCAAGACCAAATGAGTGAATCATTACATTAAACGAACTTAAGTCTATCAAATTGCTACATGAAATGAACTAAAATCTGTATCACAGAATTCTTTGCTTAAAGCAACAGATAGAGTGGTGTGCTTAGGTATTTCAGAATTGTTTTTTAACTTTCATAAATTATTTACTCACATTTCACTAATTACTAACATTTTTCCAGACTTGGTTTATCATTTTATCTACCTATCCATCCCTAACTTTATTATACATATTTTTAAAGATTTTATATCAATTTCCTATGCTGAGTATAATTATTACATTTTGTAAACATACACTATTAAAAACAATAATTATGGGGAAGATTCACAGATTTTATGAGATAGTTGGTACTATTTTAGAAGGATACCAATCAAATGATTCAAATACCAATCTTTTTTTGTTACACGTTCCTCTATAGATGCTTCCTTTCTTCCATGTTTTTTTCGTGCTGCTTCTCTCTCTGTCTCTCTCAGATTCCTTCAGGTATTTTCTGCAGTGCTGGGCTAGTGGTCACAAATTTCTTTAGGAAATCTTAGTTGTGAAAAATTTTTACTTCTCCAATTTTCAGGGATAATTTTGCTACCTAGGTTGACACTTGCTATCTTTCAAAGCTTGAAAGATCTTTTACCAGGCTCTCCTAGCCTTTAAAGTTTGCATTGAGAAATCTACAATAATTCGAATGTGTTTGCCTTGGTAGAATAAGGCCTGTTTTATTCTTGCTGTGTAAGCGAATAGATTATAAGGTTGAGTGTGATTACAGTAGGAAGAAAGGTTTAGTTTAGAAATCCTAGTTCCACTGAAGCACTTAACCAAGAGCTCTAATCTTACTGATTTCTCTGAGGAAGACCTCAGAGTTCACATTACATGTATATATTATATATAATTTTGGGATCAACATTAATTATGTACAATTTTTGGAAAAATATTGATTTCAAATCTCTTGTGACTTTAATGTCTGAAAGTATCATAGTGATTCTTTATTAAATCATTTGGTTTGGGCTTGATTTAGAAAATATAGTCCTATTATATCTTTATTTATTGGTTTCCTATACTAAAATTAAGAGAGTCTAGAATAAAATTAAGACCAACATCTACTATATCTTTCTCAAGCCTCCCAGATTGACAGCCACTTTTAACATTTGACTTTCTGCCAACACAATAGCCATCTTTAGAATTAACATAATTTATCAGACAGGTATGGTGGTACACGCTTGTAATTCAGTACTCTGGGAAGCCAACACAAGAGGAATACAAGGCCTAGGCAGTCTTGTGTCTTAGTGAGGCCTGTTTCAAAATTTTTTGCAAAAAGATCTAGGAATGTAGCTTGCTACACAGGTCTAAATTCAATCTCCAGTACCATTCCACTTTTTAAAAAGTAATTATATAATTTAACTTTTCTAAAGTTTACATAAAATAAGTCATGATTATGATGCCATGTGTTTAGAACAGCAGGACTCAATGCTTACAGTGTATGACACACTGAACAGAACCTTTAGTACAGTACTGAGGCAGGGAAGAAATAGGAATTCAAATACTGATTTTTATCAGAAGAGATTTGGGAAATTATTTGTGGGATTTAGTTATAATTTTCCAGGGGTTTGTCTTTATTTTCTCTGTGTTCCAGGTGTTGCCTGAAAGTAGAAGCCCCTTTCCTCCCCTTCCTTTCTGGTGCTGTCAGTGGTGGTGATCACCTCTGAGGAAGAAAAGCCCACTCCCACTGACCATGGAGAACACTCAGCATCTCTGCTTGATTGTGACAAGGGCAGTTTTTGGATGGATCATGAAATGCTTCTAAAGTAGCCAAGAGTTAACTCTCCTAACCTTTTTAATTTATAAGCATGTTACCACCAAGGTAACTTACCCAGTGGAATCAAATACTTGGTGAAATCACATTATTGACACACTTAACGTAAATTCAACTCTACTCTCCACACCACCTCCTCCCACAAAAAAATAAAAGCAGAGAGAAAGTACATGAGTGAAAGTGAAAAATAACAGTCTGGTTGGGGTTGGGGAGTGTGTACAGGAGATCAAACCCAGGGCCTGGATGCATGCTAGGCAAGTGCTCTACTACTCAGATACATCCCCATATTTTTTTAGTCTTTGAGTCAGAGTCTTGCTGAGTTGCCCAGGCTGGCCTCAAACTGGCAATCTTCCTGCCTGAGTCTCTCAAGCAGCAGGGATTATAGGCATGTGCCACCACACCCAGAGAAAATAACAATTTAAATAGCACACACTCAGCCTCCCATTTCTGTAAGTTCCAGGTAGTAGAATAAAACAAATCTAAAAGGATAAGCTCATATTGGTGAAAGCTGTCACAATAATACTGGACGGTTTTAAAGATTTTTCTAGTCATTGATAAAGCATATTAGGTAAACAATGGATGGGAGAGCTGCTTTGATGTTTACAGAGGTTGCTGAAGGTTGTTAAAAGGCTCTAACTTAAGAGTTAGAAGAACTAGCCAGGCATTGTAACATGCGTGTATATAGTCCAAGCTACTTGAAAGGCTAAGGCAGGAGAATTGTCTTGAGTCCAACAAAGTAGAACCCCATCTTAAATTTAAAAAAAGATTCAGAAGAACTGACAAAAATAACCTATGAAGAATAGCATGGCAACAAGTTGACTTTTTTTAGTTTACTAAGCATTCAAATTAATGAAACACCTATTTATTAGATTTCTGAGTGTTCTTTGTGGATTTCCAGTGGTTATTATTACCTTTATGGTTTCTTCTCTACAACCTCTCCCCTAAGTAAGATGCTACCACATCAAGTAGTAGTAATTGCACTGATTTCATTTGATAGTGTAAATGAGTAAGATAGTGGGTAGTTCTATAAGAAGTTGGTTTGTGGTTGATAATTCCTTTTTTAAAAAAAATATGAGCATGAGAACTTCTTTCTCATAGAAGTGTGAATTTGAAATCTAGATTCTATAATAGAATGACTGTTTCTTGACCATCCTACTAAGTTGTCTCATCTGTACCCTTCCTTGTACTTCACTACTAGACCTTTTCTGTCCATGTCCACTGCTCAGCTAATTACTACCTTAAAATTGCATAACTACTAAGTAAAAAACAATAGTCTATTTGATTGCTTTTTTTTTTAAAAAAATGGATTGTTTTAGTTTTACCTAGCATGTAAAGACTGTTTCTGTAATCATACAGGTGAATATGATTAAAGATGATGGGACAGTTATTCATTTCAACAATCCCAAAGTCCAAGCTTCCCTCTCAGCTAACACTTTTGCAATTACTGGTCATGCAGAAGCCAAACCAATCACAGAAATGCTTCCTGGAATATTAAGTCAGCTTGGTGCTGACAGCTTAACGAGTCTTAGAAAATTAGCTGAACAATTCCCACGGCAAGGTAGGTATTTCAACTTGGTACCTCTTTCTTTCCCCACCTTTGTTAAGGAATCTGATTTAAAAGATGCCTTGTCTAAAGCCGAGAGGATTTGCCTTAGTATGAAATTATTTTCCATTCTGTAATACAAATTTGTATGCTTCATTAAGTTGACTTTGTTTCTTTAATAATTAAGGTATTATGGCATATGGGATACAAGGTACAATATTGATTGCACTGTCAATATGGTAATAACCATGAATTCTGAATTTTATGCATATCATGTCTTGATTTTATGTATATCATGTTGCCTCTAAAAATCAAAGAATTGCATTTCAGTGCACAAACTGCATAGACTGCATACTTTAGACTGAAAGAAATGAAAAAATATTTGAGTATTAATATTTTTACTTAGAGAATATGGCCATTGTAATTTAGAATGCATTTTAAATTCATCTGAATGATTTTATTTTGCTTATAAATTTTACTTTTGCTTCACATTGAAATTTACAGCTGTATTTAGTGTATAAAGTTTTGTTAATTTTAATGTTCTTAGGTAAAAAAATGAATTTTAGATTGACAGTATTTAGCTTTTCCTAAGCAGCTATATGAGATTTAAACAGGAAAAAATGGATAAACATTACAAATGCTCTGTAAAAGTCTTTTTTTTTAATGTTTAATTTTAAAATAAACTTTTTTAGTGTTGGATAGCAAAGCACCAAAGCCAGAAGACCTTGATGAAGAAGATGATGATGTTCCAGGTAATAAGCATGTCTTTAGTCTTAAGATTTTTAATATCCTATTTATCTTATTTCACTCATTATATGACTTCTGGGATTCTGTTGAATTTAAATTGATTCACAATGATGTGGATAGGATTTAATGAAAAAGAGTAAAAGTCCTTCATTTAGAACTTAGAAATTTCACACAGTGCTCTGCTGCTTGCTTATATTTATTCAGTGGAAACTACTGTTACTGTAAATGTCCTTAGTTACAGTTTCAACATTTATAACTTTTCTGTGGGAATTATAATTGACATATAAAAATGCCATTGACTCAGTAGTTTGTATAACAACAACAAAAATGAACATTTCTTTAAGATACAGTTTTTAGATGAATGATAGTGAAATGCCATGAGTTCATTTCTACCTGTCTGTATGTTTTCAGGCTACTTCTAGTAAAAGGTATTCCATTTACCTTTTTTTCAGATCTTGTAGAAAATTTTGATGAAGCATCAAAGAATGAAGCTAACTGAAATCCTTTCTGGTTTTTGGAAGCTGGCATGGACTAGATTTAACAAGTCAGCCTTGTGGTTCCAAAGTTTTACTGACAGAGAACATCACCTGTTACTAGTTCAGTAATATAAATATTTTGTATATTAATAATGCTGTTTGTTCAGCATTTTTGGTCATTTAATTTTGCATTTTGCACTTCCAGGATCTATTCTTTTGGTCAGAGTATGAAGTACTGGTGCAGTTTGAGGGTGTTTGGGGTTTTGATTCTTGGTTTTTTGTTTCTGTCTTGGGGAATATTTTTGGGAGTATGTATGTGTATGTATGTGTGTGGGTATGTATGTACACATGGAGAACAAATTGGAAAACAGTTCTGTTTATCCTTTTCCTTTTCCCAGTAGAAATAAATCTTTACATTTGCTTCCCCCCAAAATAATGCACAGAATTAATGAAAAGTGAGTATCTTTGATTTCAGATCTGAAGAGATTTGTACTATAGGAGGTTGGTTTTAATTTGCTTGGTTAAGTATCATATTTTTCATACATTTTTCTAGTTATCTTGAGGACTGGAGGAATAGCTCAGCAGTTAAAATGCTTGAGTACCCAAGTTCAATTCCCCAGCACCCCATAAGCTGGGCATGGTGGCACACACCTGTAATCCTAGCACTTGGGTGGCTGAGGCAGGAGGATTGCCATGAGTTCAAGGCCAGCCTGCACTACACAGTGAGCTCAGAACCAGCCTGGACTATAGTGCAAGACCCTGTCTCAAAAAAAAAAAAAAGTTCTCTTAAGATATTTCACCACCAACCTCATGCAAGAGTAGGTAGTCGAGTATCTTTGCATGGTTACCTTAGACTCACTTACATCGTCACACACAGAAGAATTTCTTTTACTGTCTTTCCTACCTTTTTTTTTTTCTTCACAGTGTTAAGAATCAAGCCAAAAGCCTTGCACACACTAGGCAAGTGTTCTCCCACTGACCATTTCCAGCCTCAGCAGCCTTCTTTGTAAATACTTTTTACTCCCTCTCCTTTTGGTCTTTAAGTGGCTTGACCAGTCTTTGGTAATCTGCCTAGCCCAAGAAGGATGTTCTCCATGTAGGGTTAAGTGAGTGCCTAACCCCTAATTTTTGGTGAGATTTTATTCGTCATCTTGAAGAACTTTTTATTCCCTCTCACCTTTACAGTTTGATAAATTTCAAACTGGAATAGCTAGCATGTGCTTGCTAGTAATTTTATGCCAGCCTTATCTTGTATCTAGCAAATGTAAGAATGCCTTTTTTTTTTTTTTAAGCAGTGGTTGGAATTGGGAATATGCTTTAAATGAGAATAGGCCATAGACTTCTCCCCTGCCACAAATGAGCATTCTGTGAAATGGTACTGGACCCAGGAGGCAACCACTCTTCTATTCTAGGCCTTGAACCTACCTCTGGGTTGGATCTGAGCTACTCACAACACCCTCCTGCATGCTTAGAATAATGCTTTGGGGGGAGCACTGGTAAAACACAGCATTCGTTTTTTTTCACCTCCTTTCAGAGAATGTGGAGGTAAATTATATTCGCTCACTCTCATTTCCTTCTTGATGTCAGAGAAGAGCTTGCATTTTGCATATCAGCATTTCTTATAGTCAGTAATTTAGGATAAGATGTAAAAGATCTGTCATTTCCTGGCCCATCACCAAATTAACTATAGCTTAACCTTGCAGCCTATGAACTTTTGTTTTACGCTAGATATCTTTATTTAATACCTAAAGTGTAAGACCAACAATTTGTTGAGCGATTTATACATATGAAAGCATAGCTCTTGTTTTTGTTTATCTAAACACCTCAATTTATTTTATAAATTTGTCAACTTTTTCTGTTATGTTTTATATAATAAATGGACTTAACAAAAATAAAGTAACAGTAACAAATTAACATTACAAAGGAGGAGAATATTTCCTCTTGTGCTCTCATTTTTTTCTACAGAATTTCTTTTATATTTTTATTTTACTCCCCTCAGTGAGGAATTTTAGTGCTGAAATGATGTCTCTTCTGTTGTTAGTTACAAATAGTCCAGAATTCTGTAGTTCTGACTGCCCTGAAGGAAAACATTGTGGAGAGAATTAGTGGGGGGGGTGGGAGGGGGGCACTTCACATGGTTAGGGACAGATATGAAAGAGGCAGCATGTTGAGTGGAAGAGAGATAACACATAAAAGTCAGGAGATGAGTTCTGGTCCAGACTCTGGCCATCTGACCTTGGACAGGCCATTGAACTATGTTAAGATTCATCATCAGTCAAATGAGATATTTCTAAAGCTGAAGTTTCTTCTGTTTTACTTTGAATCTCACTTCTGAAAGTTTTGTAGGTGGGGTTTTATCTTTATTTTTGTCAGTACTCATGAAACTGTGTACTCACATCTGCCTCTTTTCCATTTTGATCACATTTTAGCTACTCATCCAAAGGATTTCTGGTCAGTATCCCATTTTATCCTGTTAACAGCAACTCTTCACTGCTGGTCTCTTATATGTACAATGAGCCAACATTCTTTTTTGTTTTATATTTTTATACCTTCCCCTTTTCTAGAGAAAGCAAGCATTTGAAATCCTCCACCCAAAGAAATACTGTTCCCTTCAGAGTGGGTAGGCATAGGATAAGAATAAAAGCATGAATTAAACTTTAGTAAATTATAGAGTTCTTGGCATAAATATGAATTAGTTTTTTATATATAAAGAGGCTGTTGTTAAATATGTGCTCTTTACTAAGGTATTTTTTTGCCGAATTAATAACTATAGCAGCATTTGCTAAGAAGTTGGCCTTAAATATTTGGAATGAATTAAGAACTATCAGCAAAAAATTGATTCACAGTCTTAAAAAAATTTTTTTTTGGTTAATCCCTGATTTTTTATAAAGCTCCTTAACTGATTTAGGGAAGTTCAAAATAAATAGTTGCCCCCTTAGGTTTATTTTGTCCTTATTTTTCCTATTAAGCAATGATTTAAGAATGCATGAAATATGTTAAATTGTTAAATAATTGGTGCTTACAGGATTCCATTAAGTTCATTTTTTCATTAAATTCATTTCGAAAAGCCTATGGGTTCTTGTGAAAATTCCATACATGGGATGCATTTTTTTCTTTATTTTAATATAGTGTTTAGCACTAAACATGTTATATACCCATAAATATATCATCATCAGAGGTAGTTTCATGTAGAGAGAAAATCATAGGTTTTAAGTTAAAAATCACTCCTCTGCCTACTCTCCACTATATACTCTGATCTGCTTTAAACTGTCCTCAAAGGCTGCCGCACTGCAAAACTTCCAAAGTCGTCATTCATATTTGTTGTATGCAGAGGATACATCTTCACAGACCACAAGGTGACTAATCCTGTTAAGAATAATGACTTGTGAGCCTCAGTTTCCTCTCTAAAATGGTGTCTAAGATTCAAAAAGTGTTTCTTAGAATCTTCTTAATGATTCAGATGAAGATGAAAGATGATTAAAAATTTTATCTTCCAAGCCACAACAGAAAATTATTTCATGGTGTTCATGACACTAACGCACACCACGGCTCTATTCGTTTGTTCTTTCTTTCTTTCTTTCTTTCTTTCTTTCTTTCTTTCTTGTCTTTCTTTTTCTTTTCTTTTTGAGATAGGGTCTCACTGTGTATTCAAGCTGGCCTTGAATTCACAGCACTCCTCCTGTCTCAGCCTCCCAAGTGCTGGGATTACAGGCACCACCACACCCAGTTTATATGGTACTGGGGCCTTGTGCTTGCTAGGCAGGTGCTCTTACCGCTGTTCTATTCCTTCAGCCCCAAGGCTCTATCCTATACTGCCATCCTCAGCTCACCCTGCATTGTGTTTCATATAAAATTTTCATGGATTCTTAAGGCTTATTAGTCCTCCTTATGATTTGTTCTGTCCTGCTCCCCGCACAAGAGCCAGTTTCCCATGTGAAGATATCATGACCTTGTATCTCTGACATACCACTTATTCTGTTGCTATCAGACAGTATTTATGCTTTCCCATCTTGATCACCATGGCAGATACCATACAAGATTATTTCATAGCTAGGTATGTGAATACACCTGTAATTTCAGCACTCTGGAGTCTGAAGCAGGTAGGTCCTGGGTTAGAGGCCAGCTTAAGCTACATACTAAATCCAAGGCCAACCCAGGCTATATAGAGAGACACTGACTAAATTTTTCTCATTCATTTCTGAATACAATGGAGCAGATACCATTAACTGTAAAGAGGAAAAATATATGGTGTAGGGCAGTTGCAAGAGTCAGACAACTATTTGAGGGATAACCAGGATTCTGTAATAGTGCCATCAAATTCCGTAATCTTAAGTATTACTCCCTATTAATTTATTTCTTGCAATCTTGGGGATTGAAGCCAGGGTCACGTGCACATTTGGCAAGAGCTCTACCTGATTTATAACCTTAGCCAACAAATAGTTACTGAAATGAAATTTATGTGTATATAGCTTATAGGCAGAGATCCTGATCAAGTATTAAATTACCCAGAATTCGCCCAAACCTGAAGGATTGATTAGAATATAAGTTTGAGAATTTTCTTTGTAATTTTTCTATATATTGGGTTTTTTTTGTTTGTTTTGTTGTGTTTTATTTTTGAGACAGCATCTCATTCTGTAGTTCAGGCTAATCAACATTTCGTGTGCCTTGGACAGAATCTCACAGTGCTTGAGATTGAAACCAGGATCCCATGTGCAACATACCTTTATCAGACAGGATCTTTGATGGCAGTATTTGGGGGAAAACCCATAGATTGCATGTTTTTAAACCCTTGACACTGGTATTTCTTAAAATTTTGCTACTTTTTAGGCATACTTTGTCATAGAAAAGGTCCATAGACAATAACAAGGTAGTGATTAATTTATCCTGAAGCCACACTTTCCACATTTTGAAGTCAGGTTACTTTGCACAAAAACTCCTAGAACTGAGCATGGTGGCACACACCTGTAGTCTCAGATACTCAGGAAGTGGAGGCAAGAATATTGCAGATACAAAGCCAGCTTAAGCAGCTTATCAAGACCCTGTCTCAAAATTTTAAAAAGGGCTGGAGATAGAGTTCAGTGGGGATGCTTGCCTAGACAGTGTGAGGCCCAGGGTTTAATCCCAGCACTATACAAAACAACTGTTACAACAAATACATTCAGTCAAGTTTCAGGATTGCAAAATTAAGTGCAGTTTATACACTAACAATGAAAAACAATCCATTTATAATAGCATTAAAACAAGTAAAATACTTCAAAATAAATTTAATGAAGGATGAAGAGTACAAAACATTTCTTAAAATAAGATATGTAAGTGGAAAGAAATCCTGCATTTATGGGTGGGAAGATGAGCTCCAACATGGACAAACCTTGAAGATACTGATTGAAATAGAATACAAAAGGACAAATATATGATTCCACTTCTATGAGTTATCTTAGAATGATTTAATTCATAATAACAGAATTACTAGAGGATAAAAAAGAGAAACGGGGAGTTACTGTTTAATGAGTACAGTTTCAGTTTGGAATGATGGAAAAGTTATGGAAAGCTGGGTATGGTGGCACCTGCTGTAATCCCAGCACTCAGGAAGCTGAGGCAGGAATATTGCCATGAGTTCAAGCCCAGCCTGGTTACACGAGTTCAGGACCAGCCTGGACTATAGAGTGAGACCCTGCCTCAAAAAAAAGTTCTGGAGGTAGTGATGTTGGTTGTATGAAATGAATTACTGCTACTGCATAATCAAAAGAGGTTAAAACAGCAAATTTTATGTATATTTAAATAAACTGAAAAGAAATGAATTTGTCATGCCCCTGGGGATCCTTGTTGAAGAGATGAGCCAACTGTAGGCAAATGTCTTCGATCACAAGCATTATGGGTACTGTTTATCTCAGCATCAGTTCATACTGAAAGCCACAGTAGTGAGTGCTCTTGAAATAGGTGTTTTGAGAAAGGCAGATAGGCACCAACTCCTACTTCCATGACTTTACAGTTGTTACAAAATAGTGTATGTTCAAAAAAAGTCATACCAAGGATAAGGTAAGTACTATAGACTCTTTAAAAATGGATCTTCATGTGCTTTTGTTTGTTTGTTACTGGGGACTAAACCCAGGGCCTTCACACTGAGCTACAGCTACATGCCCGATCCAGTTTTACCTAAGTTGCACAGACTGGGCTAGAATTTGCAGTCATCCTGCCTCAGTCTCCCAGAGTACTGGAATTACTGACTTGTACCACCAGGCTGGATACTTGTTTTCTACACAAGGTTGTATATTAAACTCAGCTCAACTTAAGAATATTCACCATGAACTCCAACAGTTACTATTTTGCTTCATATATTTACACATACAAACAAATATAATCAGGCCCAAAAAGGGAAATGTTCATAGTAATCATAGACACAGTTCTGTAGTGTTTATTCAGTCACAGATAGCTGGTATTTGGAGCACCCTTCTTCCAACACATCACCCACCGGATATTCCCTTTGCCTTCAGCAAGTACCTCATTTCGTCATTGTTCTTTTCCCTGTAGAGTGACTGTCACCTTGATTCCTGAAACTTCTGGGATATTACAGTTCTACTTACACTGAATTTTTTGGTTTTCCATTGATCATAACCACAGAGCATGATAATTCTAAGAAATGCCCTAAATAATTGCCTATAATCAAGGATACTCCTCCTCTTCTCCACCATACAGTAGCAGTCCACTTTCCCCCTCAGTTGTTCAAAACAATAACCCGAGCCAAGATCATAACTCTCTTGTTGGCCTTTGATTTAAAAGTATGAGCCTAGCAAGAGTCTTCATCTTTTTTTTTTTTTTTTTTTTTTTTTGTGAGACAAGGTCTTGCTCTGTAGTGCAAGCTGGCCTCAAGCTAATGACAATCCTCCTGCCTCAGGCTCCCAAGTGCTAGGATGACAGGCATGTGCCACCATGCCAGCGAATATGTGGTGTTGGCAGATTGAACCTGGGGCCTCACTCTTCCTAGGCAAGCACGCTATGCAACCAGTCCCCAGGGACAGGCTTATATAAGCTAAATTTCTAGGCTTCCTTGTGAAAGTATTTTAGTTAGGTTCATAGTTGGAAAATAATTTTAGGAGATTGAGGACCTGGGAACACAAGCCCTCGCTGGAGCCAGAGAGGTAAAACATTTATACTCTAATTGGCCAGTGTTTGGAGGTTTGATGTTTGGTGAAACCTAACTTGAAATTTTTCTCTAAACTCAGACATTTTAAATAAGCATATACATTTAAGTGCTCATCTTCCAAGGGAAAATATGTTAGACTGGATTTAAAAAGAATCCAGGATGAGATTAATCGCGAGAGGGTTTCATTAGGGAAATTACTTGTGTAAGAGAGATTCAGCAGGGATCTGGAAAAGACCAACAGAGCTCTGAGAATGCCATGCAAGTCTGACCTGACTCGGAGCAAAGGAGAGTAAGAGCAAGGCTGGGCAGAAATAGCCTATTCTGTTCTGTAGTCTGAGGAGAGACTGACAAAACCATGTAGCAGTCCTCAATCTAAGTCAAGAATAAAAAGCGTCCCATGTCTCCTAAGAATAGATCTGCCTTGGCATTTCTGCCACACACACAATGGCTCAACCCATGGGAGGCATGGCCTTAGTGTAAATATGATGATAGATTTCAAAGCCTCTGGGACCTTAGTCAATTACTCTTTGTAGTTGAAGGTCTACAGATCACATTTTCATGGCTACCACAGTGAAATAATTCTTTGCATAAATATTTTGTAAGGCATACATCCAAGACAAGGTTATTTTAAAATATTATCTAAGGCAAGAGCAGATAACTTTGAGGGTTTTTTGGTGAGACAAGGTCTCGTTCTATAGTCCAGGCTGGTCCTGAACTCACTCATATAAATTGGGCTGGCAATCCTCCTGCCTCAGCCTCACGAGTGCTGGGACTGCACACATATCCTACCACACCCAGCTTAAATGGTGCTGGGGAATTGAACTTGGGGCCTCAAACTTCCTACACAAGGGTTATAACAGCTGTGCTATTCCTCCCACTTAGCTTTGATCTTTAATTCTAGCAGCAACCCTAATATAGGTAGTTTTCATAGTCATTTTTGGTTTTTATCAGTAAGAAAAATATGGATCAGAAAGACTAAGTAAATGTCCTAATTCCATAGTGCAGAGGTGCTTTGGCTACAATTTAAATACAAGTGGAGCAACCCACATTTCCGGGTTCCCCTTCTATCTAGCAGAAGCTCTACTGGGTCAACCCATTTTTCTGGGTTCCCCCTTCTGACGAGCAGAAGCTTTACCCCATCTTTCTTTCTCCTTTTGTAAGTTTCCTAGAAGAGCCCTTTCTTTACAACCTGCCTCCCATCTTCACAACTTATTGGTGTGGAGGCCTGTTGAAATCAAGGTATTTGGGAATTGTCTGTTACGTTGTGGTTATTTTTTGTTTTTCTATTTTTCTCTTTTCAGATGACCTTTAGTCTTTTTGCTTTATGTCCAGTAACTTTTCAGGCACCTTTCTAAATATTTTTGCTTTGATAGGTCTAGTAAGTTTTCAGATTTTTTCTAATGTTTTGTTTTTGTGCTTGTGGGTCTAGTAAAATTAGTGAAAGACAGAAAAATTGCTGCCAGCCTTTTTTTGTTCTTATCTCTACCAGCCCATTTGTGCCCAGATTTTTCTTTTTCTAAGGATGAAGGCCTGGAATGTGTCTTGTCTCCATTTTTGCCAACAACCCCATTTGGTCTCCATTTTTGCTGACAACCACTTGTCTGGCACCATCTTTGGGAATTGTGTGTCTGGTCTCCATCTTGGCCAGAGACCACGGGTCTGACCATCATCTTGAAATGGCATCATGAGTGCTGCCATATTTCCTGAGTGGAGTCATCATGGGCACATCATATTTTCTGAGTGGAATCATCCTGGGCAGTGCCATATTTAAAGAAAATGGCGATTACCATCATGGGTACTGCCATCTTTAGCAAGGGCACACACTTTTAAAGGTTTTTTGCTCATTTTTTCTCTTCTCAATTAGCTCAGATCAATAAAAGATTTTATTTTTCCTCAGAGTAGAAGAGGGGAAGAATAAGGAATTTCATGTATTCTCTACAGGTTCTAAAGTGCACAGAGGCAAAAGTTAAGGATTTTCTTGTTTTTTTTTTAAGTTTCATTTTAGCATTTTTAAAAATTAGAATGTATTCTTGTTTTTGGAGTTTTATTATTTTAATTAGAAGGATTTTCTTGCTTTTTTAGTTTTATTCTAGTATTTGTTTTGAGGCTTATGATCAGAAAGTTTTATTTCGTTGCTTTTAGATTTTTATTTTAATGTTTAGAGAAAGATTACAGATAAGATTAAGTTTTTCTGGAGCTTTTGTTTTTGACTTTTGATAAAGTTTTATTTGTGTTTTTTGTTCTTTGATAGATGCTTATAAGCCATTTTTGTCATTGCTTAATAGAAAAGCTTTGAAGATTTTTTTTGCTTGATGATTTTTACAAGAAAAGTTTTATTTTCTTGTTTTGAATTTTTTATTTTAATGCTTAGAGAGAATAGAGAAGGGATTTTTTGCTGCAGCTCCTTTTTCTTTTCTTTTTTCTTTCTTTCTTTTTCTTCTTTCTTTTGCCTTTTTGATTAGTATTAATCAGCCCCTTTCACCTGTGCATGGGCATCAGAGACAGAGTAGAAAAGCAGAGTAAGCTCTTTTCACCTGGAAGGTAGGGTCGGAAGGCAGAGTAAGCCCTTTCTACTTGGTGAGGTATAGGAAGGCAAAGTAAGCCCTTTCCACTAAGAATAGAAAGGCAGAGTAAGCCCTTTCTATCAGGTAAGATGTGGGAAAGTGAAGTAAGCACTTTCCACAAGGTGAGGAGGCAAAGTAAGCCCTTTTCACTAAGTGAGAATCAGCCCCTTAGCCTGTGCATGGATAAAGGGAAGGTAAGTCTCGATGAAGGGCGCTAGAAAAGATAAATCCTGATGAGAGCATCATGAAGGACAGCTATTCCTGTCCTTTCCAAGAAGATCGAAGTTCTTTCTGCCAAAATGTAGGAAGACTGAAAATCAGCCCACTTCGCCTGTACAATGAGTATATGAAACAGTCATGCAAATTCCCTGGTTGATAGCCAGGGGAACATGATAGGTCAATTCTTAGAGGTGACCACTGGGAATAGCCCAAGACACTCTGAGAGATCTCATGTAGTTTAGACTTTAAATTTTCCGGTTGACAGCCAGGGAAGCGTGCAAAGAAAGAGTTTAGGAGATTCAAGGTCACAGAGCTCAGACTTTAAATTTCCTGGTTGGTAGCCAGGGAAGCATGTGAAAGAGTCTCATAAAAAGAGTGAGGCATGTGATTACAACAAACTGTTTAATGTGTCTCAGCCTCTCTTCACAGAATGGAAGCTACAACAAGTACTGTAAGAGCTACCATGGGATGCATTTTTAACAGTTGAAACAGGTTTGACCCCCACAAAGTCTAGATGACTTCATGTTGCTTTGTGTGTTCATGGAGGAAAATGTAAGGAAGGAATAGTCACCTTCTTAAACTTTCTAGCAGAGAGAGGATATGAAGTTTTAAAGGAGAAATAAGTCATGATTGTGAGCAGGTTATTCTGTAAATATATACAGCTAGGGAGAACCCGAAAGACTCCCCGATTGAGGATCCAGACTTAACTTTATATACAGATGGAAGTTCTTATCTAGAACAGAGAATACGAAGAGCATGTTCTTATGAGATCTTACATGGAAGGCCATTTCTAATAAAATGACTTTTTGTTGGTCCCTGAAACTGAGGCTCAAGTTAAGCGTATAACCTCACTTTCTCAGTTTCAAAAGACTTTAATTGAAGGAACAGAGGCCACGCCACGAGTGCATGGATCTCCACTCTTCTAGCCAATTGCAATTTCTGTCCACTATGCTGTCCCTTGAGCCCATTTGAGGGTGACTCTATACTGTTATCTTTTCTACTCCCACAGCAGCCAAAGATACTGAACATGAGTCCTGCATCCATCATTCATACCAAAAGCTTTGGGGGAACCCATCTGTTATCAAGGACTCTCCTCCTGAACCACCATACTCACTGGAACCATTAGAAGGATTCAAACTTCTATTTAAGAAATGTCCAGGAATGATCACTTCAGATAAGTAACCCAATGGCTCCAACTAAATTGTTAGCCTTTTTAATGATCTCTTATACAGCTACATGCATCTCAGGATGGACAAACACTGAATCTAACCCAGTGAGAAAAGTTATTCTCCAAAATAAAGTGGCCTTAACAATCACTCAAGGGAGAACTTATGCAATTATTTAGACAGAGTGCCATAATTTTGATAATATCTCTTATGTGCTCCTGGAGTTAAACCAACCAATTAATGCTCTGTCAGAATTTAACTCGTTCTTTGATAAAAATCTTTTAGTTCCGAGGATCTTTATCTTTGTGATGTTACAGCTTGGAATTTGTCTAACAAACTGTTGTTATTCATTTCCCCTAGACTATAAGCCATCAAGCTACAGATACCTGTCTGCACTAAAAGCCAATGAAGCCAGCCTCCTGACTTCTTCTGGGGACCCTTAGATCACCCCTCTTGGGAATGAAACCCTGACGGCCAACACAACAATGCCCCTGTCCAGCTTGAAATAGTCAGAGTGGTCAATGTCCCAGTCCCCTGATGATAGTTAGGGTCAAACACTCCAAGGGAGGGATTGTGAGAGGCGGCAGTAAGGTTATAGGTAGTCAGAGATAGACAATTTGCTGAAAAGCAGCTGCCTATAACCGTGACAACATGTAGCTGACCATTCCCTAGAACTTAGTTAAAAGATAATAGATCTTTAAGAGAGAAGTAGTTGAGGGTGGACAGCAGCAGCTGATTTAAGGGTGGGGAACCTAGCAACCAACCCTAGTAACCAATAGCTTAGCATAGGACAGCCCCTTACCCATCTATGCAGTAAAAACCCCTAGACAGTGAGCCACCCGGGCAACCCACATTTCCGGGTCCCCCTTCTGTTTAGCTTTACCATATCTTTCTTTCCCCTTTAGTAAGTTTCCCAATAAAACCCTTTCAATTACACTTTAATGACTTAGTTTAGTATTACACTAAACCCTTTCACAATAAATAAATACAAGTAAGTTTGTCTAACTCCAAAGTCAGCGTGACAGGTGCTATGTTTGGGCCTTTACAGAGAATGTACAGAAGTGTGTCCAATACCCAGTAACATGTTTCTCCCCAGCCCCCAGTGTTCTCATCAGTTTCAAAAATCACCACATGTGGTGAGGGGCTAGCTTCAGTGACTAAGGACCCCACAAAACAAGAATGAACTCAGCATAGAGTTTGTGTACAGTAGCAAAAGCTACATGGCAGCTACTACCTGGTAGAACCCCCAAATCTCTGAAAAGGTCAGGAGCCCAATCATATGCAATCCGAAGAACTGAGGGAGACTGTTCAGGAGGGAATCCTAAGGACATCTGAGCTAAATTCTGAAGCGACAGCAGAACAGGCTGGGCAGAGAGTTTGAGGGGAGAAGCTTCCACGTAGAGGGAACAATATGTACTATGACTCTGAGGAGGAAGGAGTTTGGTGTTTTGGAAGAAACCAGCAGGAATAGGACTGGAGGGATAGCTCAGCAGTTAAAGCGTTTGCCTAGCAAGTGCTAAGTACCTGAGTTCGATTCCCTAGAACCATATTATAAGATTGGTGTAGTGGCACATCCCTGTAAACCCAGCCCTTGGGAGACTGAGGCAGGAGTGCTGTGAGTTTGTGGCCAGTCTGGGCTACATACTGAGCTCAGAACCAGCCTTGACTGCAGAGCAAGACCCTGTCTCAAAAAAAAAAAAAAAAAAAAAAAAAAAAAAAAAAAAAAAAAAAAAAAAAAAAAAAAAAAAAAGGTGAGAAGGAGGCCAAAGTCTCCATAAGTAATAGGCCTAAGGGGCTTATATTTCATTTTGAAACAATGAAGAGCTTCTGAAGTATTTAAATATTAGGAACCACATAAAATGAAAATGCTCAAGAAGATAAATATGTTTCACCTGCTTTAAATATTATGTAATATATTAGTGTATTGAACAATACATGCTAGCCATTAATATGTACCATTTTTACATTTTTATGTATCAAGGTGGTGACATATGCCTGTAATCCCAGCTACATGGAAGGCTGAGATGGGAAGACCTCATGATCAAACCAGTCTGGGAAATTCTGTGAGAGTCTGTCTCAAGACAAAAGACAAAAAGGAAAAAGGGTTAGGATGTAGCTCAAGGGTACATACAGCATCTGTGTTGATCCCCAGCATGTCAAAATGATAATAATTGCTATTAGTAATTTAGAGGATGGGAATGTAGCTCAGTGATAAAGTATTTGCCTCACATACTGAGGCTCTGAGTTAAGTTCCCAGCACAGCAATAAATAAAAAAGAATTGCATAATTACAGTAGTATTTTAAAAAGAACCTCTGGTCTATGAAGAATAGACTGAAAGGTACAAAAGTGGACATTAGCCAGGCATGGTGGCATAACACAGAAATCTCAGCACTGTGAGAGGCTGAAGCAAGAAAGTTCACATCCAGCCTATGCAACCTGGTAACTTAGTAAGGCCCCATCTCAAACTAAAATATAAAAAGGGGCTAGATGTGTAGCTCAGTGTGGAGGCCCTCTGTCCAATCTCTAGTACAAAAAAGGGTGGAGGGGAGTGCAGGTGCAGGTCCTGGGATCAGTCCTCACACACACAAAAAATTTGTCATGGGAAGTTATCAGAAGGCAATTGTGCAGGGGAATAATTATGGAAAATTGTACTTGCATAATATAAAACAGTTATATTGAAGATAAAGTAACTAGATGGATTTCAGTGATATTTGGAAGACAGAATTAACAAGACTTGACTTGATGTGAGATGTAAAGTAATTGAAGGCACCAACTCCTAGATTTTTTTTAAGAATGTGGAGGTACTTACAGATTCATTAACATGTTAATTACATATAACAGGAAATTTGTGCCTCATATATATTCTTTTTTGACCTTGTTCCCCACTCTTCCTTTTTCCCTTCCCTTCCCCCCAATGTCTCTTCTCTTTCCTGGCAGTCCATCTCTCCTCTTCCTACCATCTCTACATTAAGATCTTTTTACACATTATGGCAGCCTCATATGAGAAACATTAGGTAATACTTTATCTTTGATGTCTGGTCCATTTCACTGAGCATTATTAAGTCAAGCTGACTCCATTTCTTGCAAATGCTTCATATCTTTCTTTATGGCTGCATAATATTGCATTGTGTATATATACCACATTTCTTTATCCATTCCTCTGTTGGTGGGCATGTAGGTTGTTTCCAGGACTTAGCTATTATGAACTGTGTTTCTATAAACATGGATATGCATTTATCTCTGTGACATAATGATTTCAGTTCTTTTGGGAAAGGCCCAGGAGAGATATAGCTGGGATTTCTATTCTCAGCTTTCTAAGGAATCTTCAAACTGATTTCCAGATTGCAATCCCATCAACTGTGTAGATGCGTTCCTTTTTCCCCACCGCCTCAACAACAACTGTTTTTGGGGGTTCTTTCTGTAAGCCCTTCTCACTGGAGTCAGATGGCATCTCAGTGTTTTGATTTGCATTTCTCTGGTCAAAGATGTTGAATATTTTTTCGTGTGTTTGTTAGCCTTTTGTACTTACTCTTCTGAGAAGTTTCTTTCCATTTCACTTGTCATTGTTTTTTTTTTTTTGCCAATGCAAATGGGGTATTTTGTTTATTTTTAATTTTTTGGAGGGGTTTTGTTGTTGTAGTTGTTGTTTTAATGAGGTCATTTATTTGGGAGGTTTTTTTAGTTCTTTGTATATTCTAGATAGTCTCTGAAGCCGACCTGGCAAAAATTTTCTTCCATTCTGTGGGCTGTCCCTTCACCTTGTTGATTGTTTCCTTTTTGCTGTGCAAAAACTTTTTAGCTTAATGTAGTCCCATTTGTTGATTCTTGCTGCTTTTTATTTTATTTTATTTTATTAATTAATTAATTATTTATTTTGAGACAGGATCTCACTCTGTAGCCCAGGCTGGTCCTGAACTCACTGTGTAGCCTATGCTAGCTTTGGACTCATGACAATCTGCCTGCCTCAGCCTCCTGAGTGCTGGGATGACAGGCATGCCACCACATCCAGCTTTTGCTATTTCTTGCACAATTGAGAATCTGCTCATGAAATCCTTTCCTGTCTCAATGTCTTCCACAATTTTACCTATTTTATCTTCCAGCAAGTTCCATGGTTCTCTTTTGAAATCTAGCTCATTGATTCATTTTGATTTAATTTTTATATATGGTGAAAGATATGGAACTACCTTCATTTTTCTACATGTGGATAGCCAGTTTTCTCCAACACCACTTATTGAAGATGTCTTTTCTACAGTGACTGTTTTTCACCCTTTGTCAAAATTCAGATTGCTGGGGGTGCTTGGGTTTGTCTCTGTATCCTCAGTTCTGTTTCACTGATTTTCTGTTTTCATGCCAGTACCATGTAGATTTAATCACTGTAGCTATGCAGTATACTATGAAATCCGGAATTGAGATTTCTTCAGCTTTGCAATTGTTACGTAGGATTGCTTTAGAAATTTCTGGGATTTTTCTGGTCCCATATAAATTTTAGAGTTCTTCTTTTCTAGTTCTGTGAAGAATGTGATTGGTATTTTTACTGGTACTGTTGAATATCGGTACTACTTATTGTTGAATCTGTATAAAAATTTTGGAAGTTTGGCACTTTTGACAATACAGCTTTCCATTTTCTAAAGTCCTTTTCAACCTCTTTCTTCATGATTCTGCAATATTCTCTGTAGAGATATTTGCTTCTTTGGTAAGGTTTATTCCTAAATATTTAAATTTTTGTTGCTTTGTGAATGGAGTTAATTTCTTGATTTTCTTCTCATTCAATTTGTTGTGATATATGAGTGATATTGATTTGTGAGTGTTAATTTTATAAGCTTCTTCTTTTCCTGAGTTTTCTTGTTAGATCTAAGATATTTCTCATGGAGTTTTTTTTGGGTCTTCGATGTACAGGATCATGTCTTCTGCAAATAGGGATATCTTAACTTCTTCCCTTCCAATTCATGTTTATTTCTTTCTCTTGCATGATTGCTCTGGCCAAAATTTGAGCACTATGTTGAGTAGGAGTGGCAGTGGACATCCTTGTCTTGTTCCTGATTTTAAGGTAAATGCTTGCAGTCCTCTCCTGTTTAAAATGATGTTGGTGGGGCAACTTACATATCCAGGTCTCCCTTCTGACTAGAAGCTTTACTCTCTTTCTTTCCCCTTCTATCCTCCTCCTTTTTCCTTCTATATTTTTCCCAATAAAGTGTTCTAAAAAAAAGAGTAAGTTGTGAGAGGGTAGTCTCTTAGTCTTAGATAAGACTGAGGTAAGGTCCTTCTATGCCAATTTTCTTCAGAATTTCTATCATAAATAAATGTTGAATTTAGGCCTTTTCTGCATCTATTGAGATATGATTTTTGTCTTTGCATGTTAAGGTGGCATATTATATTTATTGATACGAATATGTTGAGCCATTCCTGCATCACTGGCATGAAGCCCACTTAGTTGTGATATATGATCTTTTTATGATTTGTTGCATTCTCTTTGCATATATTTGAGTATTTTTGCATTTGTGCTCAATAGGGAAACTGACCTGTAGTTTTCTACATGTGGATAGAAAAACCTGTAGTTTTCCTTTATTGTTGGGTGTGTTTCTGGTTTTGGTATTTAAAAGTTACACTGGCTTTAAGGAATGACTCTGAAAACTTTCTTTGCTTTTTAGATTCTTCCCAGAATTAGTGGTAGAATTCTGCTGTGAATCCACTAGGTCCTAGAGTGTTTTTAGTTGGAAGTGGTTTTTATTACTTCCTTGATTTCACAGTTGGTTATCAGTCTATTCAGGTGGTTTTTTTTCTTGCTTCAGTTTTGCAAGTTAATACACATGTAGGAAATTATTTATTTCTTCTAGGCTCTTAAATTTACTAGACTATAGATTTTTGGATTAGCTTTTTATAATCCTTTGGATTTCAACACTGTGTGTGTGTGTGGCAATTCAATAGTTTTTATTTCTAATTACACTGATTTAGGTTTCCTTTCTCCTCCTTTTTGAGTTTAACTTTTTTTCAAATTTTTAATATTTTATTTTTATTTTTTGAGGCAGGGTCTTGTTCTGCAGCCCAGGCTGGTCCTGAACTCACTACGGAGTCCAGGCTGGCCTTGGACTCACGGCAATCCTTCTGCTTCAGCCTTCCAAGTGCTGGGATTATAGGTGTGTGCCAACATGCCCAGCTTATGTGGTACTGGGGAATTGAATTCTGGTACTTAGCGCTTGACTTAGCGCTTGCCAAGCAAGCACTTTAACTGCTGAGCCATTCCTCCAGCCCTCTGTATGGGTTTATCAACCTTATTTATCCTTTTGAAGAACCAGCTTTTTGTTTCATTGATCTTTTGTAATTTTTTAGTTTCAATTTTATTAATTTCTGCTCTGATCTTTATCATTTTCTTCCTTCTATTGGTTTTACGGTAGATTGTTCTTGCTTTTCTAATACCTTGAGCTGCATCATTAGATTTGTTTGGGATTGTTCAAGTCTTCTTAGGTGCACATTTATGGAAATGAATTTTTCTGTTAACATTGCTTTCACCATATCCCAAAGGATGTGATTTGGTACGCTTCCATCATCATTTGTTTCTAGGAGCTTTGTAATTTCTTTCTTTTCTTTTCTTCTATGTCCCAATGTTTGCTCAGTATTTTACTATTCAGTCTCACTTTGTTTATATAATAACTATTATTTCTATTGTTGTTGATATCTAGTTTCATTTCACTGTGATCTGTTAGTATATATAAACTTATTTCTTTTTTGCATTTTTAAAGTATGTTTTGTGGGCTAGAATATGGTCCGTTTTAGAGACTGTTTTGTGAGCTGCTGAAAAGAATGTATATTCCATTGCTGGATAAAACACTCTGTAGCTATCTATTAAATCTATATTTTCCATGGTGTGTTTCAGATCTGCTATGTCTTTGCTGATTTTTAATATAGTTGACCTGTCTTCTTAGGAGAGTGGAGTGTTAAAGTCCCCCACTGACACTGACTCAGAGTTTGTCAGTAGCTTTTGTTTTATGAAGTTCAGTGCACCACTGTTTGGTACATAAATATTTACTATTGCTACTTCTTTCTGCTTATTATTTTTTCACTTTATATATCATTTATTTCAGTTCATGTAAGTTTAATAACATTAAACATACAGTTTTTTCACAATTCTATTTTTTTCATGTTCAGTCAATTCTGTTTAATGTAACTGAGTGCACCTTCCTTGGGTGCATATATGCTTATAATTGTTAGCTCTTCTTGTCCAATTATTCCTTTTACCAGTATATAGTGTCCATCTTTGTCTCTTCTGATCTATTTTGTCTTGAAATCTTCTGTGTCTGAGAACAGACACTCTTGCTTGTTTCTCGGCTCCATAGAGCATTAGTTTCCATTTTTTTAAACCTTCAGTGTTTGAGCTTCTTTGTGGATGAAATGTGTCTCTTGCAGATGCCAAATGGCTGGGCTTTGTTTTTGATCCAATTTGCCAGTCTGTATCTTTTGATTGGCAAGTGAAGACCATTAGCATTGAGAGTAATTATTATAAGATTTTTACTTAATCCTATCATTTTCTTGTTTTTCCAGTGTTATTTCTCTATTGCTTTTTTGTTGTTGTTGGTTGGTTTGATTTGAGTTTTTGTTACTCTTTTCCTTTCAATCTCTCAGTTCTTGGTGCTGCTATTCTCTCTATCTCTATTTCTCTCTATATATTTTTTTTCTTTTTTGAGACTGGGTCTCACTCTGTAATCCAGTACAGTCCTTAACTCACTATGTAGCACAGGTTGGCCTCCAACACACAGCAATGTTCCTGTCTCAGCCTCCCAGTCTCTAAGATTACAGGTTTGCACCACCATTCCCACCATATATGGTGCTAGGGAATCAAATCCAGGGCCTGGGCTTGCTAATCAAGCACTCTAACCTCTGAGCTAAGTTTCCAGCGCTCTCTGTCTCTAAGATTCCTTCAAGTCTATGTCTAAGATTCCTTCATGTGGGGCTGGAGGAATGGCTCAGCAGTTAAAGCACTTGCCTAGCAAGCACTCAGACAAGCACCAAGTACCTAAGTGTGATTCATCAGCCACCACATAACCACATAAGACAGGCATGGTGGCACATGCCTGTAATCCCAGCACTTGAGAGGCTGAGGCAGGAGGATTGCTGAGTCCAAGGCCAGTCTGGGCTCCATAATGAGTTCAGGACCAGCCTGGGCTATACAGTAAGACCCTGTCTCAAAAAAAAAAAAAAATCCTTTAAGTATTTTCTGTTATGTTTGTCTAGTGGTCATACATTTCTTTAGGGTTTGTCATAAAATTTTTTTCATTTCTTCAGTTTTCATGAATAGGGCCATGGGCATAGGACAACAGTTGAAGCACTTACCTAGAAAGCACAAGGATCTGAATTCAAGTTCCCAACAGCACATAAGCTGGCCATAGTGACACATACCTGTAAGTCCTGCACTCAAGAGGCCAAGGCAAGCTGACTTCCCTGAATTCAAGGCCAGGCTCAGGCTCTCTTCAAAATATCTTCTGCCTAGGTCACTTCCTAGTATGGCTGCCAGAAGCCACTTCTCTCAAGCTGGTTTTCTGAGCTACAGGAAGGCCTTTTCAAGGGGAAGCTCAGAGTGCACTTGCAGTTTGCACTACATACAGGTTCATTTCTAGATGCTGGGGCTACCAGCTACTGTTAATTTTGAGCCTCTTGACTCTGGGTTTACTTCAGTCTGTGGCTGCTGTCTACTCACTGGTGTTCAGGGCCCAACCCATTCACCTGGGGTGACGTCCAGGGCTAGCATGTTCTTCTGCCTCTCACATACTTTCAAAACTTCCAACCTTCTTGTGGCCTCTTTTTGATTCCTGGGGCTCTCCTCTCTCTCCAAGCTAAGTTGAACAGTTAGGTTTTTTTTAAATGTACCTGAATTTTTTTTTGGATGAATCTTCGAGAAGCCATTGAGCAGGACTCCTATTCAGCCACCATCTTGTCCCAGAAGTCAAAACAGTTTTCCTTCATACCTGAAACTTTTTGAGCCTGGCCTTTTAAATACATATTTTTAATCAGCATTCAGGTCTTCTGAGCTCCAACTAGAATTTCCCATCAAGCTCAGCTTAGAGCACTCCAAGGATTCTCCAGCTAGCACCCTCAAACCTTTCCAAACTCCTCCTACAAAGCAGTTCCAAAGGCTTCCAAACAACATGGTCAGGCAAAGTCACAGCAATGGCCTCACTTCTATGGCATCAATTTCTGTATTAGTTACTTTTTTGTTGCTGTGACAAGACATCTAATGTGCACACATCTGGGGAGGAAAGTTTTATTTTAGCTCAAAGTTTCAGAAGTTCACAGTCTATTCACGGGCGGCCAGTAACAGTAGAAGCACATGGCAGAGGTAGAGGTGGAAGCAGTGCTTCATGGAATTGCCAGAAGGAAGCCAAGTCCATAATTCTAACAATAAGCAAAATAATAATAATAATAATAATATTTTTGAGACAGGGTTTTGTCCTATAGCCCAGGCTGGTCCTGAACTCACTATCTTTCTTTATTATTGTTTACTCTTCCTTTTGTTCTCTTTATGAGGATGAGATGACCTTCTTCATCTCTTCTGATCAATTTTTGCTTAAAGTCCACTTTATTAGCAAAGAGGGTAACTACTCGTGCTTGTTTTCATCCTTCTGTTGAATGGAATATAGTATTCTATGCTTTCACTTTTAGTCTGTGCTTATCTTTGTGGATAAGGAAGGTCTCTTGCAAGCAACATATGGTTGGATTATGTTTTTTAAATCTAATCTGCCAATCTATGTCTTTTGACATTAGAGTTATTATTGTTCTGTATTAACTGGATCCTGACATTGTCCTAAACTTCACATGTTGTTTTTTTCTGTTGTTAGTCTAGATGTTATCTCTGTTGAGTGTACACCTGTCTCTGTTTTCTTTGATGTAATTATCCTTCCTATTTCTATCTAGCAGATCCTTAAAATTTTTTTTTTGTAGTACTGGTTTAGTAGTCTTAAATTTTATTTTGTTATGGAAGATCTTTATTTCGTTGTTAATTTTTTTAAAGATAGGGTCTCACTCTGTAGCCCAAGCTGGTCCTGAACTCATTATGTACCCAGTTTGTACTACAATAGTGGACTCGTGGCAATCCTCCTGCCTCAGCCTCCCAACTGCTGGGTAATTACAGGCATGCACCAAGTGGTGCTGGGGAATCAAACTCAGGGCTTTGTGCTTGCTTGGCAAGTGCTTTAACTGCTGTGCCACTCCTCCAGCCCCTTCACTAACAATTTTCAAGGATAATTTGGCAGACTATAGGAGTCTTGGTTGGTGATTGTTTCTTTTAGAACTTGTGTTGAGAAGTCTGTTGTTATTCTGATAGGTTTACCTTGGTAAGTTACTTGCTGTTTTTATTTTCCTAACAGCTTTCAGGATTTTTCTCTTTTATGGTGGATGTCTGTAATTTTTATTATTATGTGTCTTGAGGTGCTTCTGTCTTGGTCATATCTGGTTGATGTACAATATACCTCTGTTACGTGTGTGTCCATTTCTTTACCTATATATGGGAAGTTTTCTCTTATAACTTTAGTTCATTTCTTTTTCATTTAGCTTGGATTTCTCTTTTTTCTTGTAATTCTATAATTCTTATTTAAGCTCCTTTGAATCTTCTAGCATCTGTTGGTAACCATTTCTCCATTGACATAGCGTTATTTGAACATCATAAGGCTTCGGTTTGTCATTTCCATCCTGTCTTCTAGATAGGAAGTTATGTCTTTTCATTTTGCATCATTCTGTTCACCAAACTTTCCAACAAAGTTTTCATCTCTGTAATGCTCTGCCAGTATCTTCTCATATTTCTTTAACTCTTTAGTAAATCTGTCATTCATTTCTTGAACTGGTTTCCTCATTCGTCTGATTGGATGTTTTCTTGTTATTTCTACCCTTGAACACTTAATCTTTCTTATTTTTATTTTTCTGAGACAGGGTCTCACTTTATAGTCCATGCTAGTTCTGAACTCACTATGTCCCCAGGCTGGCCATGAACTCAGGACAATCTTCCTATCTCAGCCTCTTGAGTGCTGGTATTACACGCATGCACCACCGCAATCTGCTTATGTGGTGCTTGGGAACTGAACTCAGGGCCTTGCCCTTGCTAGGCAAGTGCTCTAACCATTGTGATATTTTTTCAACCCCTAATTTTATCTTTTTAAAAAACTCAATAGACTGTTGTTTAACTCTATCTTATCTTCTTCCAATAATTTAAGCAAATTATTATTTGACTCTAATTTTAGTGCTTCCAAAAGAGTAAGGTTATTGTTTGATTCTAATCTGTAGCCCTCCAGTAGATTGATTATTCTGATTTCAAATTTTTAGAGGTTGAACTCCTATTCTCATTTGGGCTTCCTTTGGTGAACAAGGTGTTTTGTGGGGCATCTTGTTGTCATGCTTTATCTTACTGGGTTTGTTGTTGTTTTTGTTTTGAGACAGGTCTTGCTCTGTAGCCCAGGCTGGTCCTGAACTCACTATGCAGCCCCAACTAGCCTTGGACTCAGAGCAATTCTCCTCCCTCAGCCTCCCAAGTTCTGGGATTACAGGCATGTGCCACCACATCCAGCTTTATGTGGTGCTGGGGAACCAAACTTAGGGCCTTGAGCTTAGGCAAGCACTTTAATCGCTGAGCTATTCCTCCAGCCCCCTGTTTTTATCAGAAGACTTAAGAATTAGTTTAAGGGTGAAACTCTTCAGTTGGCCTCTAGGAGGAGCTGTCCCCTTCTGTTTTGTAGCTGAGTCTCTGAGCCCCAAAAGGTTATGTTTAAACCTGTCTCTGTCTCCTATTGGTGCCACTATTTGAGTTAGTTATTTCTGGGTGTTGGCCTTTTAGCTATACACAGTAGATGAGATGTTTGGGTACCAAGTCCTTGTGTTCAGCTGATTGTGCCTAGATGTTCTGGGAACTCCCCTGTGCCTGTGCCACCTGCATCATGGCTTGAGTCCCTTTTGTGGCCCACTGGCTCTCTAACTGCAGTTCTCCAATTAGATTTTTTTCAATTGAATCAAGTTTTTCAGTTCAATCAAGTCCAAGGGCTATGGAGACAGGATCTTTCCAGATAGCAATCACTCACTTACCAGATTCTCCTGCTGGGGCAAGAAGCTGGACTATGTAGGCTCATATTGGGCAGGCCAGGGGAACGAGCTGGGACAGGGTTGCCTGTGCCTTGGGTACTCCATGTATTTCAGCCCTACTGTAGCTGGACTGCTCCCCTTACTTATATGACTGCCTACACCTGTGGGTTCTATCCTTCATAGATTCCTTAGGCCACTGTTGGTTTCCTATCATGCTCTGTTGGCTTGTGCATTGGTAGCTGGGTAGCCAGTGCAATCCATGCAGTCTGTGGGTCACTTCTGGTCATGGTTTCAGCTTTTGCTGCAGCTTGGGCAGCCAGTACGAGTCCCAGAAATGTTCTGACAGCTGTTTTCAGCTTTCACAGTATCTGGCCTACACTGTGCAGCTTGGGTAGCTGTCACGGGTCCTGGAAAGATCCCAGCCCTGGCACTCAGTCTCTGAAGCCACTAGCCTGTGTACTGCAGCTTGGGAAGCCAGTCTGTTTCCCAGGATGGTCCTGGCTATGGCTTTTGGCTTTTGCTGTGTCCTGCTGCAGCATTCCACCAGCACCTCTAACCTCTCTTTTAGTCTAGTGCTGTTTTCAGATGCTCTACTGTTTCTCAGAGCAAAGCCTTTGAAGTACTGATTTTACTCTCAGCTTTTTAACTTGACCTGTGAGGACTGAATGAGACTGAGGTCCTACACAGTTGCCATCTTGCTTCATTTCCTAGATTTGTGATATGAGCAAACAGGTAGATACTAAGCCCATTTATAGATAAGCAGAACTGGAAGAGAAGCAAATTTGAGGGTGAAGATCTTGAGTTTAATTTATCTGTGATATATCCTAAGAGAAAATTTGAGAATATAGTTAGCTATCAAGGTCTGAAGTTCCCAAGGTGCATAAACATAAAATATGAAATAGATGGTGATCAAAGACAGGTTGACAGTGAAGAGTGGAGAGGAGAGATGAAGACTGAATCCTAAGGAAACTCCAATAACTGAAACAAAGAAGATACTGTCAAAGAGTTTTTTAAAAATGATTTAGTAAAAAGGATGTGCTCTGAAGCCGGACTATTTATAGTCAGATTCCAGCTCTGTGCTTCTGAGGTGTTTGACCTTCAGAAAGTTACCAAAGGTCTAGGTACCTCAGTTTCCTTATCTATAAAATAAGGATAATAATAATCGTACTCATCTGACAGGAGGTTTTGATGACCATCAAATGCAATAAAAATAATAGTAGTACAAATACAGTACCTGGACTTCCAGTCAAGATGGCAGTCAAGTAAGCACTGCACAATGTCTCCTACTGGAACCACTTAAAAAGTTGAGAATACAGTCAAAAACTGTCTGTTCAATGTAGCCAGGACAGGGAGGAGTGCCCAACAACAGAAAAGAAGCCAGGGGAAGACTGGAAATCTCGAAGAATATTGGAAGCTGGGGGAAACAAAGCAGCCCAGGAAGCTGCCCCAGGCCGACTGCAAATAGCTAGGAGCTGCCAGAATCCACAGATAGAGAAAAGCCAGCTTGGAGTCCAGAACCTCTGACCAAGCTAGGAGAGGAAGGAGCACTCCAAAAACTGAAAGAAGGTCATGGGAAGGTCAGAAATCCTGAGACATATTGGAAGTGGAGGGAAACAGCAGCTGACTGAGTGAGACAATGAGCTGCCAGCATCCACAGGTGGAGGGAAGTGTGGAGACCAGAACCTCAGACTTAGGTAAGCTCAGATCGAGGAGAAATGGGAATTTATAGCAGCTGGTGCTCCAGCCTCCAAAAACAAGCCTGTGGGGACTACAAACACGTTGAGAGCTTCCGCTAGTAAATGCCTCCTGGAGCCAAGATCAAAATCAGCACTCAGCAGCCGTAACAGGCAATGAGGTAAGCAGGAGCCATTTTGAAAAAAGAGCCTAAGACTGAACTGATTAGAGTAAAAGAAAGCTCAGAAAAGTGTGAATCAGGGTTTTGAGGGGTCACTCTTAAACAGTGCCTAGGAAAAAAATGGCACAAGAGACAGTTGTGGAGAGGAGAGAAAGGCCGCTGACCTCCTAAATAGCTGGTTGTAGTGGGAACACCTCAGAAGGTGAAGAGGCCCACCCTCAGGGGAGGGAAGCCAGAACAGGCAGAAGAGCTTTGTTGAGGGGGTTGGGGATGATCAAGACACCCCAGAGGCCATCAGGCTGTTAGGTCCTTCCTCACTGCCTACTCTCTGGATAAAACTTGGAGGAATTTAGGCTCCCCAAACACCCTTACACTTATTCAAAGAAACCTCTCAGCTAGGCCTTTCAAGTGAAGTCCCTCAACAACAGAAAGATGGAAAGAAGACATAGCAAAAGGATACCAACAGACAAGCTTGGGACAACAGAAACTTATGTCATGTGCCCTGAAATAGTGGAACTCATAAGGAAGGATGTAAAAAGCAAATAAATGAGCTTAATAACCAGTTCAAACATGATATTCTCAAAGAAATGCACGCATTAATCAGTAGGCTTAAGGTGGAACTTACTAACCAAATAGTGGTCCTAATGGAGACAAAACTTACTAGGCATATAGAAACCACAAATAAAAAGTTGGCCAAAGTAAACAAGAAAACACAAGATATGAAGGAACATTTTAATAAAGAAGTGGAAATTTTGAAGAGAAATCTAGCTGAAATTTAGGATATGAAAAACTCATTTGAAAGCAGGGGAAGACAACTTAAACATTTTGAAGACAGAATTTTAGACCTGGAAGACAAGGCTGAGGAAACAAATGCTATAATTAGGCATGACTCCAAAATTAGTAATAAGAAAAGTAGCTGGATACAACAGTTGATGGATGATTCAAAGAGAACCAATCTCAGAATTATGGGTATGGGAGAAAGAGCAGAAGACAGCACCAAAGGTATACAGAATTTATTCACGGAAATAGTGCAAGAAAATTTCCCTAATCTAAAAAAAGAAATTAATTTTCAGGTTTAAGAAGCTTATAGAACACCAAATAACCTCAATCAGCAATGAGACTCACTATGATGTAACTTCAGAAATGCAATAAAAAGAGAAAATACTAAAAGCAGAAAGAGAATAACAGGCATTATTCTACCAAGGCAAACCCATTCAGATAGTTGCACATTTCTCAATGCAAACTTTAAAGGCCACGAGAGCCTGGAGCAAAATCTTTCAAGCTTTAAAAGACAGTAAGTGTCAACCCAGGTTGTTGTATCCAGAAAAATTATCCCTGAAAATTGAAGAAGTAAAAACTTTCATGACCAAGAAACCCTAAAGAAATTTGTGAACACTAGCCCAGCATTGCTGAACATACTTGAAGGAATCTTTGAGAGAGGCAGAGAGACAAGAAGCACCCAAAAACATGGAGGAAAGGAAACCTCTAAACAGAAAGTGTGACAAAAAAGTAGACTGGTATTTGAATCATTTGATTCGTATACTTCTTAATTAGTACCAACTGTTTCATAAAATCTGTGAAATTTCCCCACATAATTATTACTTTTAATAGTATATTTGTTTGGGGCTGTAGGAATGGCTCAGCTGTTAAAACACTTGCCTGGAAAGTGCTAAGTCTAGCACTAAATACTCGAGTTCGATTTCTCAGCACCACATAAGCCAGGTGTAGTGGCATAGGGCTTGGGATCCCAGCACTAAGGAGGCTGAGACAGGAGGATTGCTGTGAGTCCAAGGCCAACCTGGGCTCCACAGTGCATTCAGGACCAGCCTGAGCTACAGAGTGAGACCCTATCTCAAAAAAGAAAGAAAGAAAGAAAGAAAGAAAGAAAGAAAGAAAGAAAGAAAGAAAGAAAGGAAGAAAGAAAGAAAGAAAGAAATTTCGGCAAATATCCCAATAAAGGGCTCTGATAGATTCAGATAAGTGGCATCAAGATTTGACCTTTGCAGCCCATTCTAGGGGTGGGAAGCTGAGCTAAAGAGTGGTGATTTGAGTGAAATGAGTCAGATGTGGAAGTTTAAATATGTTAAATATAACATGGTTTTTCTGATTTGGGAAACCCAGAATATAGGCATTCTATAGAACCAAATGGTTGTGATAGTTGGAATTAGGGGAAATGAGGAAGGTTTGGAAGGGCCAAAAATGGGGAAGGGATTGTAAAGCTGATGTGATATATATGTGTACAAAATACTCAAGTTCATTGTAAACCTTATGTATCACATATACATATTAATAAAAATGGTGGGAAAAATGTTTTAAAATATACAGTACCTGCAGTAATGCCTAAAACATAAAGGGTATTTAATAATTTTGGCCCTTAACATTATTATTATTGAGGGATAATTCTAATATAATCAATGCTAACCTTATAATTTCATAATTTAATGCTGTATCTCAAGGTTCCATTATGGCAACTCAGGATTCACTGTTAGAACTCAAAGCTCTGCTCCCTGAACTCCACATTCTATACTTGTTTTTCAGGCTAAGCATTCACACTTCAATTCTGCATTACTGGAACTAGAAGCAAGATTCTAAGAATATAATTCCAAGCTCTAGTCTTACAATTCTAGATCCTACTCCAGGTTCTTTCTCTGAAACAGAAATTCCACTACTAGATCTCTAGATTTTACTCCCATAATCTAAAATTCTACTATTAAACTTGAGGTTCCAAATTCAGAAACTGAAATTCTGTTACTGAATTCCAAAATCTACTGCTGAAACTTCAGTTTTTTACTCTCTGAACCTAAGTGGTTTTTCATTAGAACTGTGCTGCTCACTGAAATTCAAAATACTAATTGAAATTATAGCTCCACTCTCTGTGCTTGAATCAGAACTAGAAATGCTACTTTAGAAATTTCAATAATGGCAACCCAAGAGTCTATATTTGGAACATCTTATTATAACATATGACCTCAAGATTCTATTTTCAGTCTCCAAGTTCTATCAAAGTCTGAGATTCTAATACTAAATTTCAAGTGTCAAACTTGGAATTGTAGGTTTTACTATATGTTTCATTCTTATAACCCCAGATCTGACTCCCTATTACTTAGCTTCTAGTTAGAGGATACTGAAAAGAATTTTCCAGCATAATACTTTATACATTTTCATAAACTGTGCTCTCAAATTTCTAGAATAACAAGTCTTTTGATGAGTAGAATCTGCCAGCAAAGGTAAGAGAACCAAATTACTGTTAAGGAAACCTCCTATAGTTCTCTTTTTCTTTCCTTTCTTTGCTCTCTCTCTCTCTCTCTCTCTCTCTCTCTCTCTCTCTCTCTCCCTTTTTCTTTTTTTTGACACAGGGTCTTGCTCTGTAGCCCAGGCTGATCCTAAACTCAAGGCAATCCTGCCTCAGCCTCCCAAGTGCTAGATTGCAGGCATGCTCTGCCATGCCAAGCTTGCTTGCTTGTTCTCTCTCTCTCTCTCTCTCTCTCTCTCTCTCTCTCTCTCTCTCTCTCTCTCTCTCTCTCATTTCTGTTAACAGAGTCTCACTCTGTAGTCTAGGGAGATCCTGAACTCACTATGTAGCCCATGCTGTCTTAAAACTCAAAGCAATTCTGCCTCAGCCCCCTGCATGCTGAGATTCCAGGTGTGCACCATCACACTTGGCCCCTTTCTTTTCTCTTACTCACCTCCTCATCCTTGTAGCTTTTCTTCAGGTCTCTAGTATCTATATGCATTCCTACTGTGATCATCAAACATACTTAGATCAAGTGACTCTTGAGAATATATTTGGATGTGTGTGGTGGTATGCACCTGTAATCCCATATACTCAGGAGGCTGAAGCAGGAGAATGATAAACTGAAGTCAAGCCTGAGCAACTTAGCAGAACTGTATCTCAAAGTAAAAACTACAAAGGGTTGGAGACGTAGCTCAGTGGTAGAGTGTCCTTGGGTTCAAGCCTCAGTTCTGCCATACACATGCACACATAACTTTTTACACTAAAGTACACACAAATTAAAATATTTAAGTCTCCTTCCCCTCCCTCATCTAAATATTTAAAATGTAAAGGCTTAGTCAGAGTTGAAGCTCCTAAATATTTTATACCTCTCCCCTTTCCCTCCACTGCAGTACTGAAGATTGAACCAGGGCCTTTGCCCAGAGCTACATTCCAAGTACTTTTCTCAAAACAAGCAAACAAACAAAAAAATAATTTGGGACTGGAGGAATGGCACAGCGGTTAAAGCACATGCCTTGCACGTGGAAAGCCCTGAGTTCAGTTCCCCAGCACCACATAAAGCTGGGGCACACACCTGTAATCCCAGCTTGAGGCAGGAGGATCACGATGAGTCCAAGGCCAGCCTGAGCTGCACAGTGACTTCAGGAACAGCCTGAGCTACAGAGAGAGACCTTGCCGAGAGAGAGATCGGGTATCACTAAGTTGCTCAGGCTGGACTTGAACTTCCGATTCTCCTCCCTCAGCCTCTGGAAGTACCAAGATTACAAGTGTGCACCATTATCTTGGCTAACATTTCACTCATTTTCAAGGACCAAGGGAGTTCATTTGGAAGGAAATTCACAGGTTCCTTTTGGACTCTTGAAATCACTTCATCCAATTTATAGTGTTCTGAAAAGATTCTGTGATTTAAAAAATTCTATTTTCCCTGTTCATCTGTAAAGTGGTTTTAAGAGTGCACGTAGGTAATACGTGTGGAGGACCTGTGAACATTATGCTAATATTAACTATTGTAATTATCTCTTCTCCAGCTGCTTTGACCATGACTACAGTGCCACCTGTTGGACATGGCTTGAATTACATTGCTGTATGCCTCAGTGTCATTCAACAAGCTCTTTAGATTTATCTTTTCTTGGCATAATTAAAGACCCCTTGGAAAGAAAATTCTTCTGCTTGGTTTCAGTGAATTTAAAATAAATTACTTAAAACTGCTGAGTTTAAATATTCTCTAATAGACATTTACCAAATGGAAAGGAACAGGGAAACAAAGATAGAAAACATCTTAATGCCTAGTGGGCAGTGGGGGATATGTCAGTGTGTTGGGGAAATTCACAGAGTGGATGATCTTTTTTCTACCTGAGAAAGGATAACTTTCAGGGGGCACAAGAACAGTTTAGGCAGAGAACAACATGGGCAAAATGTCTTTGAGAATGGGAAACTGTTCTGCTAATTAGAGCTTTGGATCCAGGGAAGAAGGAGTTCATGGCAATGGTTACCAGCCAATTTTCACAGCCCTCCACTACGTACAAAGTCCCCCTAAATGCATGCCCTCAAGGAAGTCTTTATCATACAATGGTTGACGCTATGAACTGTGATGGCAGCTAGGTGGGAATTTATATTTGTACTATATTTGATAAGTGTTCTGTTTGACAGTTATTTAACTTCTCTAAGTTTAAGTTTCCCCATCTTCAACTAAAAGCACCTACTATATTTAGTTCTTGTCCTGATTATATGAAGGAATGTTTGCCAAGTTTTTATACACTAGCCACCACTTAATAACTGTAAGAGACTAGGTGAGGTGGTACATGCTCATAATCCTGGAGTGAGTACAGAAAGGAAGATGGTGAGTTTAAAGGCAGTCCAGATGGCATAGCAAGACCATGTCTCAAAATAATCAGTACCTGTCAGTACCTATCAAAATACTTTAGCTGTAAGGTAGAAATCACTAGGAATAGGTTAAGTGGCTAAAGTAGGATACCAAATCCTGTGCATATTTTTTTCTTCACCAAAGATTCTACATTGCAAAAGCAGGTGAGAGCAGGTTAAGAACCCTGTATGAGTCTGGGCATAGTACTCTTGCCTGTGATCCTAGCTAGCTGGAGGCTGAGGCAGAAAGATCACAAATTCAAGCACAGCCGAGGCAACTTAACAAGACCTTGTCTCAAATAAAATTTAAAGAGCTGTAAATGTAGTTCATCACCTCTTGGTTCAATCCCCAGTACCAAAAGGACAAAACAAAACAAAACAAAACAAAACAAAGCCCTGTATGACAGAACAAAGTTTGTCTGAGAAATCGCTGGAGATTCTTAAGTAGGAGAAACTTTTGAATTAGTATTCTATTTTTGAGAGAATTCAGAACCTTCTGGACATATTCTCTGGTCTTAAAAATCAACAATGTACTAATAACAATGTATTGAGAACACATAATAAGCATATAAAAGGAATATAGTAGAAACTGAATGTTAATTTCCATTTATCCTCTGATAATTTCTATTTCCTATGACATATTTACATAAAAATTAAGAAAAGGAAAGGGAGAGTTAAATACAGGATGAGAAGCCCAAGAAACAAAAAAATCAAAGAAGAGTCGATGTAAATCTAAGCAAGAAGAGTTTCTGCAATGCTGGGTGGGTCCCTGTCGAGGGTAGTCATAGTCTTCAAACCCTTGTGACTTAGATCTCCACAAACAGGTACAGTGAGTACTAGATGTGTCCTAACAGACCGGTGGAGACATAGTTCTCTTGTTTTTACAGATGATCAAAGTTCAGGGTGATAGTGTGTTATGGGTTGGATCCCAAATATGTCCCACAAGCCTCATGTGTTCGAATGTGAAATACCTATGAAATTATGTGCTTTTAAGAAGTAGGGTCTGGTTGGAAGAGGTGGAACAACGAGGCTTAGGAAGAGGCAGATCACTGGAACATAACCTACAAGGATGTATGCTAGTTCCACCCTTTCTGTTCACTTGGCTGCCTGTCTACCACATTGTGAATAGCTTCTCTCCTGCTAGGCCTCTGTTATACAATTTGTTCCACCATTGCCAGCCACCCAAGAATGAACTGAGACCTTCTGTGAGGTAAAATAAGCCTTTCTTCCCTTAAGTTAAACTTTTTTTTTTTTTTTTTGACCCAGGGTCTCATTCTGGTCTTGAACTCACTGTGGAACCCGGGCTGGCCTCATACGCATGTTAATCCTCCTGCTTCAGCCTCTTGAGTGCTGGAAGTACAAACTTGCACCACCACACCCAGCTTTATGTGGTGCTGGAGAATCAAACTCAGGGACTTGAGGGTGCTAGACAAGTGCTTTAATCTTTGTGCTATTCCTCCAGACCCCCTCCGCCAAGTTGTAGGTATTGGGTACTGTGTCCCAACGATGAGAAAGTAGCCAGGACGCAGTGGTTGTCTTGAGATGTGTATTAATTGAAAATTACAAAAAAAAAAAATATTGGGAGTTTCAGTGTTAGAGCACACATGGGGCCAAAAACTGGAAGTCCAGGTTCCCCAACTAGAAGTATTTCCTGTACCACCTTCGTAATTTTTAAACTATCTGAAGACCAGCCAATTAATTTTTATATAGAACAACTCTGAATCACTTTAAAGTGGCCCCAGTTTGAGTAATAGGTGATACCTAAGGAGGCATAATAAATGAAAATGTGGAATCTGACTACTCAACTTGAAAACTGTACTATTAACCATTAGAATATATTCATCCTGTACTAGTTCCCTCCTTATCCTATCTCTCATGAAGGTTGGAACTATTCAAAAAGCTTTTCACTTTTCAGCATTCTTAAAATGGTTTTATTGTGAACTATGAATTCTATTTAAGCTTTGTTGAAATGGTGATATGTCCTACTTTTATGACATGCTTTTTTGATTATCCTTATTGATATACTATGTAGTTGTATTTTATTTAATTTCAGTAGTATATAGGCAGTTCTAATAAAATATAATCATTAAAAAAAAAAAAGAAGCATGAGCTGGCCTGGCGGTACAGGCCTTTAATCCCAGCACTCTGGGAGTCTAAGGTAGGAAGACCAATAAGTTCAAGTATCACCTAGGCAATTTAGCAACTTAGCAACTTAGTGAGAGACCCTAAGACCCTGTCTCAAAATCAAGCATTAAAAAAAAAGGGCTGAGGATGTAGCTCAGTGTGTTGGTCCTGGGCTTGATCCCTAGTACCCCCCCCCACACACACACACACAAACACAAAAGGAAGAAAGACTGAATTACATTTTAGATTTTAGAAAATAAACTGTTAGATAGTATCACATCATTTATAGAAACTCATAAGAAGCAAACAAGGATGGCTTTCAATGACTTTCTTTTTTCTTTCAAAGTACAGGGGATCGAGCCCACTCTCAGCTACCTCCTCAGCCCATTTTTGTTTTTGGTTTTGAGACAGGGCCTCATTAAGCCATTACGTTGCCCAGCTGGACTGGAATTTGCAATCCTCCTGCCTCTTAGCTTTCCTGGGAGCTGGGATAATACACATGAGCCACTGGGCCTAGCACAATATTTTATTTCTGATGTGATTCCTTTTTCTTGAGTGAAAAGGAAATTACACATCTGTTTATTTTTCAGGTATTTTACAGACATTATCTCTTATCATCAGAGCACACAGTAGTCATTACCAACGGAGAGCCTGAGGCTCTGAAGGTGGAGTAGTAATATTCTCAAGGTCATAAAGGCCAATTCTCAAATTCAAGCCTGCTTACTCCACAGCTCTTGCTCTGGCATCAACATCTCACTTCCTCCCGGGGAATGACAGTGTGGTAAGGCAGGAGGTGCCTCTCTCAAGTTATTTTCAAACGCTGAGTATGAAAGCAAGGGCGGGGCCTCGAGCTTCTCCCTTGGAGGCAGAGACAGACATGAATTAGAGTCCTGAGAGTCTGGCCATTAGCTGAGGGTCCAGGCAAGGAAGACGCAGGAAGGGCACGCTGACAATGATATTCTACCTGTGGCCCGGAGTTCTGGTATACCTTCTTTGTGCTGGGACCTCAAATGGTGGAAACTTAAGTTCTGACTCCACAATATCAAAAACAGCAAGCCTATCAGGAATGATGTCCAGTTTTCTCACCACACAGATATGGAAAGAAGCTCACAGCAAAGCAGTAATTTACCCAAGAGTTGTACAGCAGTGAGTAACAAAACTCAGGGGTTTTGTCTAAGATTTGTTTCTACATAGTTCTTGTTAAGGTAAGAGATGATCCTTCCTCAAAAGGATATAATTTTTTTTCCAGTACTGGGAAATAAATCCAGGGCCTTTACATTTAGGTATATCCCTAGCCTGTTTTTATTTTTTGATTTTGAGACAGGCTTTTACTAAGTCATTAAGTTGCCCACCCTGGGCTAGAACTTGTGATTGTCCTACTTAGCCTCCCACAGTGCCTGGGATTATAGGCCTGCACCACTGGGATCAGCTCTTATTTATTTATTTAAGACAGGGTCTTGATCTATAGCCCAGGCTGATCCTGAACTCACTATGTAGCCCAGGGTGGCCTAGAACTCACAGCAATCCTCCTGTCTCAGCCACCTGAGTGCTGGGATGACAGGTGTGCGCCACCACACCCGGCTTTATGTGGTGCTGAGGAATTGAATTCAGTAACTTGTGCTTGCAAGGCAAGTGCTTTAACCGCTATGCCATTCCTCCAGCCCTCTTTTTCACGTTTTGAGACAGATTCTCCCTATGTCACTAAATTGCCCCAGTCTTGGTTTAACTTATAACCCTCCTGCCTCAGTTTCCCAAAACAGCTGAGATACCGGGATGTACTACCTTCCCTGGCTAAAACCCAGTTCTTAAGAAGAGCGCACTTAGAGGCACCATGCCACAGGGAGGAAGAAACAGAGCATGATATCCCGGGGATAACTTTACCTCACTTCCCATCTTCCTTAGTAGTATGTTACACGGGGTAATTTAAGAGGTTCTTCATGTATGAAGATAGAGACTCTGAGTTTCTGCAAAGGAGGGGAGAAAGGAAATTTGCCACACTTTTACTCACAAGCAATTTCCTCACTTAAAATTTGTTGGGTACAGAATATTCCAATGTGAAAAAACCTTTGAGTCTAGCAAAGAAATGGCACATCTGAGTTCGGTGAGAGTTAGGGGTTGGGATCTGAGAGACTTGGTACTAGCCCCAACTCTGCCTCTTGTGCTAGGTGACCCTGGCCAAGTCCACCCACTCTCTGGACTAGACATTTTGGCTTTCTAAGCTGTGAAGTGGGACATTTGTACCCAGTGATCTGGAAGAAATCTTTTCAGCTCTATCCATCTAGTTATACGTCTTTATGAACTAAGTTTTTCATGATGCCCAGCTACCGGAAGCTTCTCAGTGACTGTGGTGGCTGACAGTACACAAAGTCACAGTTTTCTAGCTGATATAACATCTCATCACAGAAATTTCCTACCTAGATGGATCTCTTTCATCTGGGGAAAGGACTGTCCAGACAGGGCTTTCTCATGCAAATCACCATGAAACCTACTCTGGGATGTAGGACTATCACTTTTGTTACAGACCACTGTTAAAGGGAGGGAAGTATGACATGAGGATGAAAGTCTCTCAGTCTCAGGTTTACCTGTAAAACAGGTAAAATCCCCACTGGGTTATCAGGAGGCTTAAACCAGAACCTGCATTTACAGTATCTAAGATAGTATCAGGCACCCAGTTCAAATTCATCCACTTACAAGTTGTCTCTCTCCACTGCCACTGCCTTAAGACTTCATATAGTTCCCCCACTTGGCTGGAGCTTTCAAAGACCCTCCTGGTCTCCTGCTTCAAATCTACCCTCCCCAATTACACTCCTCTCAGTAGTCAGAGTGATATTTTAAACTAAATTGGAGCTAGGTGTGGTGGCACACACCTGTAATCCTAGCACTAGGCAGGCTGAGATAGGAGAATTTCTGTGTACTCCAGGCCAGCCTGAGCTACAAGTGAGTTCAGGACCAGCTTGGCCTACAGAGCGAGATCCTGTCTGTCTTAGTTACTTTTTCATTGCTGTGACTCAATACCCGACACCCACAAACTTAGGAAAGGTTTATTTTAGCTCACAGTCTCGAAGGTCACTGTCCATTCAGGGGCAGCTGGCAACAGCCGAAGTGCATGGCAGAGTGAGAGGTGGAGGCAGCTTACCCGGACCAACAGAAAGACAAGCTGAGGCTAGTTGAGACTAGTCCCAGTCCCCCAGGAAGGCAGGTGCAGCTTATGTATCCTTTCAGGTCTCCGCCAAGTAACCAGTCCCTCCTGCATCCAGGTGTGGCCACTACACACCGTTAATCCTAACTTAACTGTAATCCACCCCTCCAGACTAGACCCCAATCCACCAACATCACATGGTTCCATTAAAATACATGAGACTTTTGGGGGACACTCCAGATCCTAACCACAACACTGTCTCAACAAAAACAAACAAAAAACCCCACATAAATTGGACCATATCCCTCCTCTAACTGAAAACTGTCCAAGATTTCCAATTGTTCTGTAAATCCTTTGTCATTCCACTTTTACCGATCTCTCTCTGTTCTCCATTCTCTGTCTCTCTCTTTTTTTAGTACTGGGGACTGTGGCCTCTGAACTGGGCTGAATCCCCAGGCTGGCCTACCAGCATGCCTGTTTGTTTACCTGCTTTTATTTATTTATTTAGACAGAGTCTAATTAAGTTGGTAAATTGTTCAGGCTGTACCTGATTTTGGAATCCTCCTGCCCCTGCCTCCCACCATACTGGAATTACAGGCGTGCCCCACCAGGCCCCGCTCAAGCTCATCTCTTACCACTCGTTCTTTACTGAAGCCGCTCCAGCTGCTCTGGTGGAGTCTGTCTTTTGGGCTCTTTTCTCACACCACTCCATAGCACACACCATCTCTTACCCTGTGTCTTAGCTTCCAGGTCTCGACTTATATGTTACTTTCTCAAAAAAGACTTTTCAGGAACCTCCTGAGTTATCATCTCTCAAATATCTCTGTGTTCCAATTACTCTCTCTTCTCATAATCTTATAATATTCTCAGATGTACACAATTACATTCTTTTCAAAAATGAGCCCCTGAAGTAGGGACTAATCTGTTTTGTCGCTCTATCCTTGGCACCTAGCACAATAGGAGGATAGTTCTTAGGGAGTACTTCTTAAATAAATGAAAGGTGAATGCTTAGTTTCTTTCTTTTTCTCCTTCCTTTACTTTTGATATTATTACTAAACACACCTAATGAAATACTTCACAGCTAACAAAAAACGGTTTTGTATGTTGGGGCCATTCATCTAAGAGTTAAGGAAACTGATATCTGGATGCGAATTCTTGTTCTGACATTTCTGCTGAGTGATCCAGGACAGTTTCCTTAAACTTTATGAACTTTGGTTTCTTATTTATTAGATGGAAAGTTTACCATCAACCACAAGAGAATTTTGTAGATAAGAATGTATATGAGCCACTTATTGCAGCTGAGACCTGTAAATGCACATAAGTAGAAGCTATTTTTGTTACTAATAGCTATAATAATAACTCTACGAACAGTCCTAAATCTGTGGTATAGTACTTTTGTGTTATAAAAGATAATTAATTTTCATGTCAGCATACGGGGATTTCAGTCCTGAAACCATCTCCATGAATTTAGGTACTCTGCCCCTTTCAGTTTCATTTTCCTCATCTATAAAGTACATACGCTAACCCCTTCCTTACTGACCACACAATACCAGTATGGGGCTCACACAGGACTGGACATGTACAAAGGCCTTTGAAATTGTAAAGGACAATATAAAAGTAAATGTCTATTATTAATCACTGGCTCACCTCCCAAGAAGGCTGGTAAATAAGATAAGGCTGAAGCAATGTTCTAAGTGATTGAGGCCAAGGAGAGAGCTTTGGAATGGAAGCCAAGTTCAAACCTGACTGTCATGGAGCCAGTCATCTGCTTGATTTCTGATTGAAGACAGAAGCCTTGATATCTCTTCAAAGGCTCAAGAACAGTGTAAAGAAAAGAAAGAAAAGCCCCAAAACAAGACAAGGCTTGCTAGCCTGCTTTGCTGATGTCCGCCCAGATAGGGAAAAGGACTTGGCAAGTCTCCTTCAGTGTCCCAATTTTCTGGGCTCCCTCCCCCATGGCAGGTTCACAGCTCTGTTAGAACCTGACAGAAGGGCTTGGTAGGCGCTATACTGATGACAACTGTTTCAGACATCTCCACTGCCCATCCTCAATCTGCTGTACCATGGAAAACAAATCTTCTGGACAACCAAGGAGATAAGTATAGGAATGTAAAAGAACAGCATATATGTAGGCCTGGAGGCACAGGCCTATACTCCCAGCACTCTGGGAGGCTGAGGCAGGAGGATTCTAAGTTTGAGTCCAGCCTGGACAACTTAGCAAGACCCTGTTTCAAAAACAAAATTCAAAAGGAGTATGGATGTAGCTCTGTGTAAAGGCCGTGGGCTTGATCCTGACCACAAAAAATAAATAAATAAATAAATAAATAAATAAATAAATAAAATAAAACAAGGAAACAAACCCAAATCAACAAAACCAGTATAGGACTCACAGGATTATTCATCCATTGACTTGCTTTGTGACCTTGGACAGGTTCTAGGCTTCAAGCTTCACACATGTAAAATTGGGAGATATGCTGGATTCTAGGGATCTCTGCTGTCCCTCCCAGCAAATGTTTAACTCCTGGGTCTCCTAGTATAGTTCTGACATGACCATTATTAATATTTTAATTGGAAGAAGATGGAGGTGAAACAACAACATCTATTGAAATCTTTACTCATCAGTGAATGATACAAATGATTTGTTGAATCAAATGATAGTTTTCAAATACGGAAGGATGATAATTTGCTCAATTTTTACAGCTTTTCATAATGGCTGCAGATGTGATTTTAATTTTAATCTGAACTATTAACATTTGCTGTATTATTTAAGTCCAGATAATCAACAAAACTTGATACGTAGCATTTGTCAATATGTGTGGTATAAATATTTCCACTATACTATGACTAATTTTGCCAAAATTCTACATTTTTAAATTTTATTTTATTTTTACTCTGGTACTGAGGATTGTTCCCAGGGCTTAGTGTATGCTAAGCAAGGATTCTACCACTAAACTACATTTCCAGCCATTTTTATTTTCAGACACTAAATTGCCTAGCTGGCCTGGAATTTATGGTTCTCTTGCCTCAGGCTCTTGAGTACCTGGGATTATAGATGTGTATGACCACACCTGGCTCAAAATTTTTAATTTTGGTGAAGTCTAACTTATATATTTTTTCTTTGGTTGCTTGTACTTCTGATGTTGCATCTAAGAAACCACTGCTTAGTCCAATGGCACAGAGATTTAAATCCAGAGGTAGGTGTGGTAGCACATACCTGTAATCCTAGTACTCTGAGAGGCTGAAACAGGAGGATCACAAGTTCCAGCCCAGTCTGGGCAACTCAGTGACTTAGTAAGATCCTGTCTCAACATAAATAATAGGTCTGGGGATATGGCTCATTGTAAAGGCCCTGGATTCAACACCAGTTTTGGAAAAAAGAAAAAGAAAAAAAGTGATTCACATCCAGGTTTTTGTCTAAGAATTTCACAGTTTTAGCTTATACATATAGGTCTTTCATCCATTTTGAGTTAATTTTTTTTTATATGGTAAAGCCATTCTTTGCACATGGAAATTCAGTTGTCCCAGCACTGTTTGTTCAAAATACTATTCTTTCTTCATTGAATGACACAGTACACTATAATGGAAAACATTCAATCTGAAACATTAAGAAGCTCTTTCTTTCTTTCTTTCTTTCTTTCTTTCTTTCTTTCTTTCTTATCTTTCTTTCCTTTCTTCCTTTCCTAGGGATTGAGCTCTGGGCCTTCACACTAAGCTATATCCCCAGGCCATTATTTATTTTTGATTTTAAGACAAGGTTTCACTAAATTGCTAAGTTGCCCAGGCTAGGTTTGAATTCATAGTTCTACTGCCTCAGCCTCCTATAGCACTGGAATTACAGGCATGCATCACCAGGCCCGGCTTTATTTATTTCTAAAAAAAAAAAAAATTACCAAGAGCAATTTGAAGCTGGGCGTGATAGTGCATGCCTATAACCCCAGCACTCTGGGAGATTTAAGCAGGAGGATTTCAAATTCAGGCTTAGCCTGGGCAATTTAGTGAGATCTTGTCTCAAAATAGAAATTTTTAAAAAAAGGTTTAAAGATGTAGCTCAGTGTGACGGTCCTGAATATGAAGGCCCTAAATTCTCCAATACCACAATAAATAAATAAATAAATAAATAAATAAATAAATAAATTGAACAATGCTTGCTTTTTGTAAAACTTATACCATGAATGGCCAACTCTTCTATCCTTAGAAACTGGTCCTACTCTAAATTTGAATCCATTTCCAACTATTTGTTTTTTGTATTTTCAATGTCATAAGGTATCTCCAAGAGTTTTTAAATATCAAGTTATACTTGTTTTGCTGGTGACTATCTTTAGAGCACCATCCTTTTGGTCAACACCACTTTCCTCACTTATGTCAGTCAGTTTACCATCCCTAAGTTTCTATGGTTGTGTCTTAGTTATTTTTTTGTAGGTGTGACTCAATACCTGATATCCACAACTGAATGAGGAAAGTTTTATTGTAGTTTACAGTTTCAGAAGGTCTCAGTCCATTCATGAGACTGGAAAATGGTAGAATCACATGACGGGACTGCAGCTAGAGCTATAGCTGCCTGGGAGACAGAGATTATCACAGGACGGTAGTTCAGAGAGAGACTGGGGGAAGGGTGGAAATAACATATGCCCCTCCAGGTCAAGCCCTAAGCATCTGCCCCTTCCAGACAGGTCTCACCTCTAAACCCTTCACAATATCCATAGGAACATGAGGCTTTTGGGGGACACTCCACATCTAAACCACCAAATTCCACCTCTGGCCCTGAAAAGATTCATGTTCACTCCCTTAAGCAAAATGTATTTAGTTCTTCTCCAAGAGTTATCAAAGACTTAACAGTTTCAGCACTGTTAAAGAAACTCCAAGTCCACAGTCTCCTCTGAGATGCAGGACAAACTTTTAGCTGTGAGCTCCTATTAAAACCAAAGAGTTAAGCACTTTCAACATAAAATGGTACAGGGTAAACATTTCAATTCAAAAAGAGAGGAATAAGGGGATAAAGGCAATAGGACCAAAACAATTCCTAAACCCAGCAGTGCAAGGGTTAAATTCTGTAGTCCCAGGTAGAGCACTTGGAGTAAACTGCTGAGAGAAATGCATTGCAATGGGCTTGGGTGGCCCTGCTCCCACAGCATTGCAGCAGGTTGTAACCTCCTTTTGCTATGGGCTGAATTCGCTCACAGCCTGTGGCTTTTTTTTTTTTTTTTTTTAGCAGATGATTCATGCTCATGGCTTTTCTAAATGTTTGGGTTCTCCACTGTACCTTAGGCTTCTCTTTTACAAATTCACATATTGCCCTCCCAGGGGCACACTGTCTGACCTCCAAGGCCTTTCTCTGAAATATGGGGGAAGCCTCCATGAACCCATAACTCCAACACTTTGTAAACCTCTAAAGCCAGGACGACGTGGACATTGCCAAGGTCTGCCACTGGTGTGAGCAGTAGCCTGGTCCTCTTGGACAAATGCTGTAGAAGTCTTAGAATTCTTAGATGGTTGAACTCCAAGGCACTGAACTCTAAAAGACATTTTTTGTTTGTTTTTTTTTCTTTGGCCCTAGGGTAGACTTCTCAAAGTCTTTTGCCCTCCACTCTTGAGCTGGTGAAGGGAGGAGTCTTGCTGACTTCGGAAATGCCCTTCTGGCATGGTCCAGATGGTAAGCACTTGACTTCTTTTTTATTTTAATGTCTTTAACTTCTCTGCACTCCCCTCCATTAAAGCCCGTACCCCTCCAAGTCAAGCCCTAAGCATCTGCCCCTTCCAGCCAGGCCCATCTCCCAACCCTACCGTATGGGGACACTCCAGATCCAAACCACCACATTTCACCCCTGGCCCTGAAAAGATTCATGTTTACTCCTTTAAGCAAAATGTATTTAGTTCATATTGTTCCCCTATGGGAGGGCAGCCATAGGAACATGAGACTTTCGGGGGACACTCCAGATCCAAATCACCACAGGTTACTTATCTAGCATTGTTCAAATGGAACTGGTGTCAAAATACCTATGCTCAGCTGGGTCCACTAGTGCAGGCCTGTATTCCCAGCATTCTGGGAGGCTAAAGCAGGAGCACTGCAAGTTTAAGCCCAGTTCGGGCAACTTAGATGCTTAGCAAAATCAAAAATAAAAAAATACACTGGGGATATAGCTCAGTGTGAAGGCCCTGGGCTGAATCTCCTGTACTAAGAAAAATCTAAATTCCTATGTTCAACTATTTCTTCTATAATCCTTTTATTCCATTATAATTCCATTGGAATTTCCATTTCAATATAATTCCTGTTTCAATATGAGTTATCAATTTTTCTTTGCATCATTTGATCTTTTTTCCCAATTGTCTTTTTTGATTATTTATGTTTGTAAATGTTACATGTGTTGTAATAATGGAAGAGGACAGTACGATGTATGATCTGCTATCTATACAAAACTGAATTAACATGTTCTGTGACAATCACTGACCGTCTGAAAGAAGTGGTGTGGTTAAGCTCTGGTCATGACATGAAATTATTATTTAGATGGTGAAATGTGGGCATAAAAAAAAAAACCTAGCAGCAAAGTTTATACTTTGTGCAGTTAACTTTTTTTTTTCTTTTCTTTTCTTGTAGTACTCTGGGGATGAACCCACGGACTTGTGCATGCTAGGTGATCACTCTAACTTCAAGCCATATCTCCAGGCCTGGAATTACTCAAGTTAATACACTGTGATAAATAAAATTTGGATTGTGTTGCTGAGAACTGATGTTATTTAATTAACTTCTAGAAACCAAAATTCATGCATCTCAGAGCTGTGTAAAGCAGGGGCTATCGTAATTTATTATCTCTGTTTTCCTTAAATTTCCCAAGTGCTGGGATTATAGGCATGTGCCACCATGCCCAGTTTATGTGGTGCTGGGGAATCCAACCCAGGGCTAGGCACTTGCTTGGCAAGTGCATTAACTGCTGTGCTATTCCTCCAGTCCTAATATTTGTTTGTAATGTAATATATTCAAGTAGAAGTTTATATGATCTGTTTAAAATCTGACTTTTTTTGAGATAGGGTCTTGCTCTGTAGTCCAGGATGGTCCTAAACTTACTCTGTAGTCCAGGTTGGCCTCAAACTCATGGCAATTCTCCTGCCTCAGCCTCCAGAGTGCTGGGATTACAGAAGTACACCACCATACCCAGCATATGTGGTGCTGGGGCCTTGGACTCAGGGCCTTGTACTTGCTAGGCAAGTACTTTAACTTTTGAGTTATTTCTCTAGCCCCTAAAATTTAACTTTTAAAAATGTTTGTGTTTAGCTGTGCCCAGTGGCACAGGCCAATAATCCCAACAGTCAGGGAGGCTGAGGCAGGAAGATCACAAGTTTCAGCCCAGCCCAGGCAACTTAGCAGTTTAGCGAGATCCTAATTAAAAATTAAAAATAAAAAATAGGTTGGGGTGTATTCAATGTGAAATCAGAGCTGAGTTTGATTTCCAGTACTCTCCCAGCCCTCCAATCAGCTTCACAAAGTTTAACATATAACAATCATCTCTCATGAGAGCCCCATTCTTGTTTTCACCTTATATATTTCTCCTCCTCCTCCTCCTCCTCCTCCTCCTCCTCCTCTTCTTCTCCCCCCCCCAACCAACTTCCACCCCCCCACCCCCCCACCCCCCGTCCTGGGAATTGAATCCAGGGCCTTCGCAATGAGCTATAACTCCAGGTCCTTTTTAATTATTTATTTGGGACAAGGTCTTGCTAAGTTTTTAAGATACCTAGGCCAGGCTCTAACTTGTGATTTCCCTGCCTTAGGCTCATAGAGCATTAGGATTTCAAGCATGCACCATAGGGCCCCGCTAACCTCATACACGTCTCAGTTTTATGAATCTTACCTTTCCATAAAACAGTATTTTCTCCTATTCTCTGTTCTTATAGTGCCAGATCATAATTGGCACTTGGTTTGCAGAACTGAGATGAGCTCACATTCCCATGGGAACACGCGCGTGTGCGCGCGCGCGCACACACACACACACACACACACACACACATCTGTATTATTAGCTCACATGCACAACTGAGGTCAGCACACATCCCAGAAAAATAAAACTTTGTGAGTCATCATGCTATAATGACAGTGTTAACTACTATCTACTCTGCACTACAAATATTTTTGTTTATTTGGACTTCTGATTATGAGAGAATACATGTACATTAGGAAGAACAGAAAAGAGTATAAAGAAACTAATATTACTGGAGTTACGAAAGAGAGCTAAAAAGCAATATTAAATGTTAAGAAGATGAGAAAAGCAAGGTAAGATAATAGAGTGCTTACAATGTGTCTGGAAGTTTTTTCATAACTTTTATAACTATGTGTCATACTCACGAGAAAAATAAGACTCAGAAGAGGTAACTGTGGCTGGGTGTAGTAGAACTCTAATGTAGACCCAGCACTCAGTAATCTAAGGTAGGAGGATTCTAAATTTGAAGCAAACCCAGAAGCCTAGGCAACAAAGCAAGACCCTGGTCTCATAAAAAAGAAGAAGGAGGAGAAGCAGGAGGAGAAGAAGAAGAAAAAGAATGATTTCCTCCAGTCACCATGCCATGAGTAGAGTTGAAATTAGAATCATATCTACTCATTCCAAAGCTCAAGCTTCTTCCACTGTACTATGCCAGCTGTGTACAAAGTGAATAGTATGGAACAGGCTGAAGGGCTACGGGATCCCGGACTAAGCTGGACACCCCGAGGAAGAGCGCAGAGAATGCCTAAATAACAACTTTTCTCCTCCTTCCATTCCTTGTTTATATTACTAGTACCCAGGTTTTTAGTGTCTAGCCCAAGGTCTTTTCCACCAAGCCACATGCACCACATTGCTTCACAGACAATTCTTACCAACAAACAAACAAACAAACAAACAAACAAACAAAAAACACGTCATAAACACTCCTCAGTATCAAATGTATTCTATCACTTCCTTAGTGGAACAGAGCACAGCAGTGTGAGTCATTATGGACAGAATGTTAATAGTAATAATTACACTTGTAGAAATACCCTCTTGAGCTAAGTCAAAGTTGACTTGTAGGAAGGAACTTCACTTACTTTATAAGTGGTCCCTTCAGTTTAGCCTTCCCTAGTGGTTGGGGGACACTAACATCCTCAGTGTGGAAGTGCAGAAGACTAAAAAAAATTTGTTGTCAGACACACCTGGGTGTAGTTTTAGCTATGCCACCTGGACTTTACCTCCCGAACCTGAGATTCCCAATCTGTCACGTGTTGAAACAACACTCCTCATCTTATCCCTCAAGCCTGTTCCTCCACCTCTGTTATCTCCCCGCCTGAGTACAAGCTACCAGGTTGCTTAAGCTAGAACCCCGGTCATCCTGTACTTCTTCCTGTTTTTCACATGACTCTCTCTCTTCTTTTTGCTTAGCAATCCAATCACACTTCGATGATTTTTACCTCCTGAAGTGAAATCTGTTCTCTCTACTCTAATTAATTCAGGCCACTGTAGTTTTTGCCTGGATTATTGTGGTAAACCTTACAAGTGGTCTCCCTACCTCTAAATCTGTGTGCTTTGGGCTATTCCCTACAGAGCAGCTCCAGTGAAATTTTCTAAAACCAAATCTGCTAATACTGATGAGATTAAAAGCTTTATTGCTTCTAGCGTCTAGATGATAAAATTCAAAGTCCTTACCATGAATTCTAACACCTTTCCCAATTCGGCCTCTGCCTTCCTGTCACTGCTCTTTAACTTTGTCCTCTCTGCTTCAGCAAAAAAATTGTTCTTTCAGTTCTTCAGACATGTCATGTGTTTCTCTCTGCATTTTATTCCTGCTGCCTGGAACATTCTCTTTCCCTATCTCCTTCCTCCCCTTCCTGTCACCTAATTTACCTAGCAAAGTCCTAGCTCCTATTCAGGTTTCCATTTATATGACACATCCTTTAAGGAATCTTGCCAACCTGTAAACTGGGGTTAGATCCCCCTGATTTGTGTTCCTATAACACATGGTATTTACCCTCTAAAATGTTAATTGTTTGTTTTCTCATCTGCTTCCATCAGTAGAATCTAAGTTCTGTAAGGGCAGGGACAAGACACCACAGAACATGGTGCCTGCTACACAGCAATGTTCAATAACTATGTGCAGTTGACTCAATTAATGATTTATTTTATGCTTTCATTGCCCAGATCATCTAACCCCTGGCTCCACATCCTAGCTTTTAGCATGGGCTTCTAATTTAGGTGATCTTTTCTAGCTTAGGTGACCTCTTCTCTTTGCACCCTGGGTAACCTCCAAGATTCTCAACTCTCTACACTTTGCTATTATCAGCATCCTTTACAGTTTCAATCATGACAGTATCTTCTTTACCTCCAAGGAATTGAAGATATCTATTGGTCAATCTGGATCACCAGTCCTATTTAACCAGAAATACTCAGATAATAAAGAACTGGAAGGCAAGACTGCAAGGATTGTAAGTTTGAGTATAGTCTGGGAAATTTAACAAAATTCTGTCTCAAATTAGAAAAAAAATTGGGGTTGGGGGCATAGCTCAGTGATTAGAGTGCTTTCCCAGAAAGTATGATTTGGTATATTTGATTCCCCCAGCAGCATATATCAGCTGGGTATAGTGAAACATGTCTGTAATCCCAGCACTTGTGAGGCTGAGGCAGGAAGATTGCCATGAGTTCTAGGCCAGCCTGGGCTACTGCAGAGCAAGATCCTGTCTTTAAAAAAAAAGAAAAGAAAAGAAAAGAAAAGAAACAAGGGCTGAGTATGTAGCTCCGTGTGAAAGCTCTGGGTTGAATCCTCAGTATCAGAAAAAATAAATAAACTAATAAAGCTAGCATTTAATGAGTACCTCTAATGTACAATGTACCAATCCCTTGCAAACATATAGTAGACACAAGCCTCATTTTATTGATAAGAAAAAGGCCCATCTGGTCATACCCAGTAGTTACTCAGGATTTGAATCCATGTCTGTGTTGTTCCAAGGCTTTTTTCAACCACACAGTCTTCAGCGTGTTATGCCTCTTTTGTAAGTAAATGGATGCAACTTGAGATCATCATGTTCAGTGAAGTGAGTCAGATACAGAAGGTTAAATATTGAATGGTTTCTCTATTAGGAGAAACCTAGAATACAGTCATATCATATAACTAAATGGGAGGGAGAGTGGGAGTTAGGAAGTTGGGGGATGGTATGGGAGGGTCAAAAAAGGGAAAGGGGAAAGGTTTGTAACTGTGATGTGATATATATGTGCACAAAATACTCGAGTTTAATGTAAACATTATGTATTGCATATATACATATTGATAAAATGAGAAAAAGTATTGTGGCTTTTATTGTATTAGGTTTGTCAGAAAGATGGGAGTTAGTAGATGAGAGGGACAGTGGTACATAGCATTGAGGCTCAATTCTTCAGAAGATTAAATTAGCAATGTCTAATATATATACCTTTAAATTCAGCAATCCCAATTCCAAGAATTTACCCTAAGTATACCTCTAAAACACTATAAAACATACATATGCAAAATTATTCACTATAACATTATAATCATAAAATATCATAAAGAACCTAAATACCCAAACAAGAGAACAATAGAATATAATGTAATAGTGATTCTCAAATAGTTTTGGTCTCAGGATCCCTTTACACACAAACTACCAAGGATACAAAAAATCTTGTATTTATGTGGATTGTATTTATTTGATTTAAAAAATAATAACTATAGTAAGCCCATGGCATATTACTATATAATGTATGTGAATGAAAATATCTATATTTTCCAAAATGAAAACATAGTAAGAAGTGTAGAACTTGTTAACAGTTTGAAAATTCTCTTTAATATTAGAAAGATGTAGAGAAGGAGGGAGAGACGATAGTGGGAAGAAGGGTAAGTAAAAATGATTATGATGCAATATGTATATATACCAATTCCCCACAAAATAATGCAATTATTACATACCACAAATGTATACCAATAACAATTTCAAAAAAAGACAGTTGAATTATTTTATCTGCTTCTGTACTCAAGTTGTTGAAATATGTTGTTTTAGCTGAAGCACATGAAGAAAATCTGTCATCACTCATATATATAGTTGGAAAAGTGAAGTATCTTAAGTCATTTCAGATATTGTGGATATTTTCTTTGATACTATGATAAGCCAAACTTGACAAGTGGTAATTTTCTTTTCCTTTCTTTTGTGGTATTGAAGATTGAACCTGGGATATTATACATGCTAAGGAGGTGCTCTACTGAGCAATCTTATCATCCCTTTTTCATTTTATTTTGAGGTAGGGTCTCACTATGTTGCCCAGGCTGGCATGAACCTTGACATCCGACTGCTTAAGCCCACAGGATACCTGGGATAACAACCATGCACCACCACAGCCAGTGGCAAATAATAGTTTCTCAAAGGTTATTTGCAATATGGATTCTGAAGCTACTCTGCAAACATATTTTGTTACATTAAAATCGAACAGCAGCAAGGGATTACAGCACTGCGGAAGGTTGAAACAGGGGGATCATAAATTTGGGCCCAGCCTGGGCAACTTAGTAACTTAGTGAGACCCTATCTCAAAACAAAAATGAGCTGAAGATGCAGCTTAGTGCAAAGGTCCTAGGTTTATTTCCCAGTACTGGAAAAAAAAAAATGTGTTGGCCTATTACATTGAAACGTGTATATTTTATTCATACACACCTTTTATAACATTAGTTTTGTCATTTGAAAAATACTGGTTCACTGAGTCATGAAAAATTTCCAAACATTGACATATTTCATTATATGATATTTTAAAAGCTTCACATTTGTTGGTATCATTCCTTTTTTTTTTTTTTAAGAAAAGCTGGGGAAGTGTTAAAGTGTATGGTGGTAAATACAAAATTTTCAAAGTTCTAATATTTATTTAAATGTGTTTTTGTTTTGTTTTGAGACAGGGTCTCATTCTGTAGTCCAGGCTGATCCTGAACTCATTGTATAGCCCAGGCTGGCCTCAAACTCATGGCAATCTTCCTGCCTCAGTCTTCTAAATGCTGGGATAATAGTCATGTGCAGCCATACCTGGCTTGAAAGTTTGAATTTTACCACTGCAATAAACGCTATTTTCCCTGAAATAACAGACTCACTTGCTTTTTAGAAAATGTATGCTAGTTTGTGCCCCCTGTGCCCCTCTGCTGAGGTATCCCTCCCTCAGCCCTATACTGGGCATTGGACACAGGACACACACCTTTTGCAACATCATCGCCAGCCTACCCTTTTTTCCTGGAAACACGGCCTTCCCAAATTGCCTAGGCTAGGCCCAAACTTGTAATCTCCTACCTCAGACTCCCAGAGTGTGGGCATTCCAGGCATGTGCTACCATGCCCAGCTGTCTGTTATTCTTTAGGGCAAAAATACTGTTTAAGTAAAAGGGGAACGTGCGTGTTTGTGTATATTTTTTAGCTCTGTTCACTGAGACTGCATAGCAGCAAAGGCATCACAGCGGCAACAAGGACATCTAGCACCTAGATCTGTATTTCTGAATACTATTTCCCATTAAATGGAACTAGGGCTTTTAGAATAAGTGGGTCATTCCAGGGCTGGGGCTGGAAAAGTTTAAGGTAAGCCTCAGATATACTGACACAAAGTTAACAGATGTGTTTTTTAAAAAAATAAATGCTAAAGAATATAGAAGCCAGTCAAATCTGAAACAGCTTGTATATCCATATAAATAAATATTTGTAGTAATAATTATATAATTCTTTTTTTTTTTTTTTTTGAAGACAGGGTCTCACTTTACAGCCTAGACTTGTTCTGAACTCACTATGTAGCCCAGGCTGGCCTTGTATTCACAGCAATCCTCCTGAATGCTGGGATTACAGGTGTGAGGCACCAAGCCTACATTGTTAAGAAATATCAAGGTCATGAAAGATAAAGTGAGAACTACTGAAGAGGAAGGAAAACTAAAGAAACATGACAGCTTATTATAGTGTGTTATCCTGTGGTAGATTCTAGGCCAGAAAAAATGTTATGGTTTTTTTTTTTAATGAAAAAACTATTAGTGGGACAACTGGCAAAATTTGAATAAAGATCACAGATTAGATCATAGCATCCTAACAGCATTGTATCCATTTATAAATGGATCCAAAATAATTTCAATAGGCTTTTTAGATAGCAACATCTCTATAGAGAAGGAAGGAAAATGGCAAGAATGAGAAATGATAAAGCAAATGTGGGCAGATATATCCAATAAAAGTGTTATAAGTGACTGTATGCTTTTTATACATTTCTCAAATGCATAGTTATAACATTTAGAAATTACTTAAACTGTTACATGTTTGTGGGATCTCATTTATTTATTTATTCATTTATTTTTGAGACATGGTCTCCTATGTACCACACGCTGGTCTTGCATTTGTGATGCTCCTGCCTCAGCCTCCCATGTGCTGGGATTACAGGCATGTATCACTAATCACTACACTTGGCTATATTTTACATTTTATTTTCAATAATTTCATGTTTAAAGAAAAATTGTAAAAATAGTACCAAAATATCCCATATACCTTTCACATATCAAATCATGTTTTTCTTTTTTATTTGTATTTCACCTCCCTTTCCCCTTCCCAACCTCTCACCCATGAAGTTTCTAATGTCACTTAAAATTCTTTAAAAATAATTAATATATTCACAATATTTTTGTGTAAAGGTATTTTAATTTACTCTATTTAGAGATTTCCTCACATTTTAAATGTTACAAAACCTACAGTGAGACACACCATCTTTTTTGTGTATCTTTGTCCACTTTTTAGATTACTTCCTTTTGTTTTGGGATGCTGGAGATGAAAGCCAGGGCTTTGTACTACTATGCTACACTTCCAGTCAATTTTTTCTTTTTGATTTTGACATAGGGTACTGCTAAGTTGCTAAATAGCCTAGGCTGGGCTCAAGCTCGTGATCTTCCAGGCTCAGTCTCCCAGAGAGCTGGGATTACAGGCCTGTGCCACCAAGCCTGGCTTCCTTAGTTCTTTATGCTTGATTCCTACAACAGGAATTGCTTGAATTGCTTTGTTCTTTTTTTAAATAATGAAGGTGACCTAACAAGATCCTAAGTATTCGCAAGGTATTTTTTTTTTTTTAAGTTTGGGGCACTTTACTGACACTGGCTTCTTCTAAGGATTATCTCTTTAATAACAGATGTGAATTCTGAGTTTGAGTCTGTTTGTTTGTGTTTTATTTCTTGAGGCAGGGTCTCTCTCTGTAGTCCAGGCTGGTCCTGAACTCACTGTGGAGCCCAGACTGGCTTTGGACTCACAGCAATCCTCCTGCCTCAGCCTTCTGAGTGTTGGGATTACAGGCATGCACCACCACACCCAGTTTATGTGGTGCTGGGTAATCAAACTCGGGGTACTTACCGCTTGACTTAGCGCTTGCTAGGCAAGTCTTTTAACTACCCAGCCATTCCTACAGCCCTCTAAATTTGACTCTGGAAAAACTCTGAGTTGACTTTGGTGATTGTAGAAAGGTGTGAGGGACCATATTTGGCAAAAACAGGCTGGATTTAGTTCTGGGGCTATACATTTTTTAATGGGAATCTCATTTTTGATAGGCTCTGGAATTTAAGAGGAAATGCCAAAATAATTCACCAAGCAGGTAACATGCAGGCTAGCTAGACTCTCGATTCAAAAGAACTGAGACTGGCTCAGAGGACACAGAAGTGAATCAGACACTGCATCTGGAACTAACAATTTGATGAAGGAGACATGCAAGTAAACAGATATGTACACTGAAAGAATAAGTAGTTATAAATTGGGAAGTATACAGTTTAGTAAGACCATGGAAGAGATTTTGTCCCTCCCTTTAAACAAACTCCTATGTGGTGAATACTATATATAAATACTATGTTTATTTTTTTCCTTCCCTTCTTTCTTTCATTATGCCTATAATTTGTTCAGCATATACTATAGCCCAAAAGGGGTGGCAGTAGAGTTGGAGAAAAGGAGAGAAATTTAAAAAGTAACAAAGTAGAATTTATTAGTCATTGCAACCAATTGTGTAGGAGTTATACAAACAGTTAAGAATGACTCTTGGATGTGAGGGTGATCTGGCTGTGACATCTGTCACCCATTGATCACCAGGGTTGATTCCACTGATCTGGCTGGCTAGGTGGGTGTCCCCTTCCTCCCTCACTGCTCTATGTGCATCCCTTTCCAAGCTGCGAGCTCTGTCGAAGATGACCTTCCCTTCTAGAGGAGGACCATTCCACCCTCAAGGGTATAGGAGCAGCTGTGCTCCCCTGTTAGAACCTCCAAACAAGCTCTCAAGAATGACTCTCAGGGGCTGGAGGAATGGCACAGCAGTTAGAGCGCTTGCCTAACAAGTTCACAGCTCTGAGTTTGATTCCCCAGTTCCACATAAGCCGGGTGTAATGGCACACGTCTACAATTCCAGCACTTGAGAGGATGAGGCAGGAGGACTGCCATAAGTCCAAGGCAGCCTGGGCTCCAGAGTGAGTTCAAGACCAGCCTGGACTACAGAGTGAGACTGACTCAAAAAAATAAAAAATAAAAAGAGAAAAAAAGAATGACTCTCAAATTTTAGATGAAGGTGGATGATGGTGTTATCACTAAACTGGGAAATGTTTATTTTTTTGGCCTGAATTTTGAGATATAGGTTTTTCCATATTGTCTCCAGAGTAGCTAGGACTATAGATGTGTAACATTATGCCTGGCTTGGTCTGGATTTAAAGAACAAATTTTAAAGAGTAAAGAAAATTTTGTAGGGGTGACCTTGAACTCACTTGAAGAAACTACACTGAGTGATAATAGGTTTTTTAAAAATTTATTTATTTGAGGCAGGGTCTTGCTCCATAGCCCAGGCTGGTCCTGAACTCACTATGGAGCCCCAGGCTGGCCTTGGACTCAGGACAATCTGCCTGCCTCAGCCTCTTGGGTGCTGGGATCATAGGTGTGCACCATTACACCAAGCTTTATATGGTGCTGGGGAATCAACAAATGGCCTTGTGCTTGTAACTGCTGTGCCACTCCTCCAGCCCAATAGTAGGTTTTTAAAAGTGTGCATATAGCATAAAAATGAAAATCGGAAGGGAGATCTATCAAAATAAGCATAAAATATTTTATAGGCCCTGGATATTAATGAAAATCAACGCAAAATTGAAAGTGAAGTAACACACTCACAGTAGATGTCTTAGTGACTTTCTTATTGCTGTGACAGAAAACCTGATATCCACAACTTATGGAAGGAAAGATTTATTTTAGGTCAGTTTCAGAGGGTCTCACACCATCCCCAAGTCCATGCACAAGGCAGCTGCCAATGCGAAGGCACATGGCAGAAGCTGAAGAGCTCCTCATCCATTGCAGATAGAAACCAAGTCACAGCAGCAAGTAGATGTCTGCAAACTCATGGGAGGCCAGCATCTTCCCTGTAAGAAGCTGTGACACTGCTTCTTCCTTTATTTAGTTGAAGTAGTCTATTGCATCCCCTTACTGGTTGTCTTTCTCTCACTCCCTGGCTCACAAGTCAACAACACAAACCTGAAAGCTCTGCCCTGGACAACCCCCAATCTCAATAAGATGATACAATCTCTCAAGGTCAGTTCCCAAGAAATTGCCCTTTTCAGCCAGACCCTACTCCCCATAACACAGTTACTCCTCTACCTCCAAATACACGAGGCTTTGGGGGGACATTCCAGATTCAAACCATAATAATAGGTCAGAGAAGACTAAAATCAAAAAGAGATTTGGAGTAGAAGAAAGGAAAGCAGCTGAAACTTTTTAGGAGCAGACAGCAAACTGGGTAGGAAGAGCCAAAATAATGGAATGAAATTGTAGTAGCCAAAAAAATTTTAAGTAAACTACTGTAATCAAGGAGGTGGTGATGATAATAAAGGCAGTCTCGATCTGCAACAGAATCTGAATACAAGGGGAGAAAGTGTGAAGCAAGAGGAAACTGGTCCTGGGAACAAATGAGTCATCTTCATGTAGTAGCTACACCCTGGGTAGCATGATTATTCATAAACAAATGTACATTTCCTGCAGTGGTAGTGATCTAGGCTTGGAAAGCACAATGCTAATGTTAGGCTGCCAAACGGATCTAAATTAAAGAGCTTATTTCTCTACATTCAAAATTTTTAGCAACAGTTGCTTACCCTTACATCATTTTCTCAATATTGCTGAAAGGATTGTGGAGGTTTCATCAGACAGGGGACTGAAGGAATTTCAGGTCTACCTTTGAGCTTTTCCTTAGGTTGGAAGTACTTCCCACTTCTCATGTAAAATGGTGGTAGTGCAGTACCTACCTCAGAGCTGCTGTGAGGGTGAATCACAGTTTCCTCCTGAGCCCCAGCTTCCCTTGTTACAGAAAGACGAGATGTGACTCAGAAATACGAGGCAAAAGCACACTCAGGATCACACAGGAACAGCTTTCATTGAGGAGAAGAGAACTGCTAGCTTACATTTTCTCTAAGTGGCTGCTCAATTATTCTTTGAACATTTTCTGGAAACCTTATATAATTTTCTCAACATGATTATTATTATTATTAGGCCATGACCTAAGGAAAGGTAAGACAGCCTTACAATATTTTCATACAGAAAAATAATACCAGTTCTATGTTGATAACTGCTGTGCAACAGAATGTCAAAGGGTCCAGTGTATTAGCCTTTATTCTTCAGGGGAAGGATGTTATATAAATCCATTAATGAAATTTAGAGAATTTCTCCCAGAGCAGGGATGATCAGGGGGGTGCATGCATCTGCTGATAGGCATATCTTTACATGCACATCCCCCATCCCATCCCCCCCCCCAAAAAAAATCCCCACAGATGCATACAATTTGGACCTAGGAAAGACTGACAGGGATTCTGCAATCAACAAAAATTAGACCTAACATTTACTGAGTACTTCCTATAGACCATTTCATCACTGTCCAATCTTCAGAACCAGCAAAGCAAGCAGGAGAAAACTGAGGTTGAAAACATTACATAACTTTCCAGGGTCATGAAACTACACATGATGCTACTGGGATTGGTTAGTATCAGAATCTGTCTGACACCAGAGACCTTGCTCATTGCAGTGGGCCACTCTGAAAAAATACTGTGCTTGGAAAATTCAAGGGCCAGGGGATATAGAGGATTTCGCTATCTCTAATTATTCTGACAATTTCTGGTTTCTTTTGTTTTGGGTTCTGACGACTGCGGCCTAGCAGCTGAGTAGGCTCAAACATGGGGCATGTGTAAACAGGACGGATTGCAGTCTCCACTATACACACCCACCACAAGTTCCTTCCTTCAGAGCCTTACCTAGGATTGAGCAAGGATGTGGGTGCAGAGGTGGGAGGTGGGGGGGGGGGGGTTAAGAAAGGAGATTTATTTCTTACCTGTAAGAGCTTTACGACAACCCGTTGACTATTCTCATTTGCTTGGCATACTTTACGCCCAATTTTGGGAGAAGCGGGTAGGGGTTAAGGTTCGGGTGTTTGTAAGAAATTTCTGTAATGATATGTACAGTAGATCCAAAAAAAAAAAAGTTGAAGTGAAAGACCTTCATCTAATTTGGGGGGAGGGGGGATGTGCGTGTGTGCGTGTGGTTTGTTCTGGGTCACTCTTCTCTCATCCAGGCTCACCGCAGGAATTAGAGAGGACCGCGACTCGCTGAGACGCACGAAGAGATGGCCTCGCACTCCGGCTCTCAGGTGCGGGCCGGGCGGCCTACGCCTCCACGTACCTTCGGGAGAGGAGGGGAAGGTGCCGGGCCTGGCGCGGGCGCACGCCCAGGGCGCTGGGAGCCGCGGGCTTCCGGCTCAGGGACGCGGCGGCGGCGGCGGCGGGCGCGGGCGCGGGCTGCCGGCCCCGCCACCCCCGGCCGCGCTCCCTCGCGCTCCCTGCCGCTCGTGCCCGGCGCGGACGCCGCAGTCCCGCGCCGTCGCGGACGTGGGGCCAGGGGGCGCTGTGGCCCGGCGCGCGCGGCTGAGCGGCCACCGCGACGCGGAGGCTCCGCCGAGGGTCCTCGCCTGCCGCGCCCGGCGTCCTGCCGCAGCTCGCCCCGGCCCGCGTGGCGGTGGCGCCCGGGAGCCCCGCGTGGCTGGGCGGGCGCTGGGCCTCTGCCGCCGCCGCCGCGCGCGCGGGCGGACGGGGACAAGCGGGAGGCGGCGGCTTTCGGCGCGGGACACGGACCCGGCCATGGTGAAGCGGCGGCGGCCGCTGCTCGGGGTGAGTGCGGCGCGGCGGCGTCCGGCGGGCGGGGGCCTGTCGCGGGCCGGGGGCAGGGGCGTCCTGCCGCCGGGCCGCTGCCTCCGCACCGCGGCGCGGGGCGGCCCCGGAGGCCGAGGCCCGTGCGGGGACTAGGCCCCGCGCTGCCCGCACGCCCCGTCCCGGCCTCGGGGCTGGCGCGGCCGGCGCGGGCGCCCTGCGGCTCTCCCGGGTGGGGCAGGCGCCGTGCTTGACGCGGGCCCCGCGCGTACATCCCGGGGGGAGGCAGGGACGCCTGTGTGCGGACAGCTTGGCTTCCCCGCGCCCATGCCGAGTCCCGCAGGGTCCCGGGGCGCGGGGGAGGGGAGCGCGGAGGCTGGAGAGTGCGGGCCCGAGAGCCGCGGTGCTCCTAGAGGGTCATTCACGGCTAGCGAACAGCCTTTTGCGCCTTATTTGAGGTGAAATTTCATCGCCTGCAGGTAGCTTATCTCTTCCTTCCTGTGTTACATCTTGCCTCTGAGAGTGACCTGCCTTGGAGAAAGCCCCCAACCTATCTTTGTGATCCTATCAGTGAGTTCCCTAGGTAAACACAATTACAAAAATATGTTTTCCAAAGATCTCTCTGTCTCTCTCTGTCTCTCTCTGTCTCTCTCTGTCTCTCTCTCTCTGTCTCTCTCTCTCTCTCTCTCTCTCTCTCTCTCTTTCCTCACCCGCATAGAGAGAGGAAATCTTTTAATGCTACAGTCCCCGGTACAAATAAAAAGTGTTCCATCGAAATCGATCCAGAGAACCAGTGGCAAGAAGATTTTCAGTCCTGCCAACTATCCTAATAGCAGGCACCTGATGGAAATGGGATACTTTACAAATTTTGGAAGTAAAATGATTTGTTCTGTTATTATTATGAAAATGTTTTAACGAGTACGTTTTGACACCATAAGTAAGATATTTGGGTGATTATGGTATCTGATAAATGTGATTACAGGCTAATGATAAATGGTGGTTACAGGTTATTCTTGTTTTCCCACTATGTAGATGAAGGTTGGAGGATTTTTAGATACTTCTAAAACTTTTGTAATTATTAAAAAGAAGTCCTTGTAGAAAATTTGAACAGCATAGAAAGCTACTGTGTCAGCTCTCAATAAATATTTAATTAAATGGAGAGAAGCCATTCAAAAATCTCACAGATAATACATCTTGATGATCAAAGTTTAAAATGGTGATTTAAACATTATTACTTCTATGTATTAGGCTCAAATTTATGTGACTAATCTGCTTTACATCTGGTCCTTTGTATAAAACCTGTAAATGTTTTAGTAACTTATGTTGGAATTTATTGTTGAATTCATCAACTCAAACAGAATAATGTGGTTTTAAAGAACTCCTGGCTTAATCCCCTATTTAGCATGAATGGCTCCTTGAGCTAGGGAGGTTTGGCATGATGAATGAACATTCTTGAGGAACTACTCTGTTAGTTGTTGTAGTCTATGTTGTATTTTTCTTTTTTCAGATTTTTAAAAAACTTTTGGATTGTAAAAAAAAAATGGCTTGGTTAAAATTTTTAGATAGATTAGGATGTTTTCCCCTCCTTGGCCTGGGGATTGAACCTAGGGGCAAACCCTCTACCACTGAACTTTTAAAAGCCCCTTTAAAATTAATTTAGTTCAAATAATATTTGGGACAGAAACTCACTGAGTTGCTCTCATTGGCCTTGAGGTCCCTCTGCCTCAGCTTCCTCAGTAGCTAGGATAATAGGTGAGCACCACTATACTACCTAGCTGATTGAGATTTTTCGAAGGCTTACATCGTTCCTCCATGTGTTCCTAATGATCACCACCATTAGAATCAGTTGAGAGTTGTGATAAAAGTATGCCGGTTCATTGGCCCTTCCTGGAATCCAAATTCTGGGGATAGCAGTGGTCCAAGATTTTAATTGTTATCAATTTCTTGACTACTAAAGTTTGAGAACCATTGATGAAATTTAATTTACCTTGCCTGGCTGAATGAAAGTACAGTATCTTATTTCTAGCAAAACTATCAATGCTAAGAGACAATAGTCATTTCTCATAGGAACAGATAATAGTGTTATAGTGTTAGAAAAATATTTTGAGGGACAGCTGATTCAATCAAACATTTATTGAGGGGCTGCTGTGGTACTTGCGGTAATAAAGAAGGATACCTGGCCACTTATCTTAGCGCTTAATGGACTTCAATGTCATTGTAAAATGCAGGTAGTTACTATACTAATCTCACAAGGCTTTTAGAAAGATAAATGCATCTGAAAAAGTGTTATAATCTGTAGAAGATGTTATAATTGTCAGATCCCATCCTAGGTGTTGTTCTGGGAAACAAAAGTGATGAAAGTTTCTGCTAGCAATTAGCTAATTGTGGAAGCAGGACAAGTTTAAATGTTACAAGGCATGGTTAGAAAGCAGTAGTTGAATGAAACAAGCTAAGTATCTGCTTAGAGCTTATGTGTCTCATCCAGTATTTTGCCCTTCAAGAACATTGGTAAGAAGTGGAGATGAGGCGCAGTGGTGTGTGGCTCAGGTTATTCCTCTTTTCCACTTGAAGGTTCAGTGTTTTCTTTAAGGATGTAATTGTATAAGTTGCCTGGTAAGTGCTAGTTTGCTGTTAACTCTTTAAGAAAGAGTGAGTAGAGATGATGCCCTTCTTTCCTCTGTTCCTAAGCTACCGCTGTTCATTCCATTTACCAAACTTTTGTTTGGCACCTGTTATGTGCTGGTTACAAATAGGTTGCTTGCAAGCCACAAGGCTTGATTCAAAAATGATTGCCTGGGTTTTACCTTTTTTAGTTCTTTTGTTGTTGGAAAGCTGATACGTGTATATTTTATGATTACTAATTGCATGTTGTAGGGCAGAGTATGGAGTCACATGTGGATAAAAATCTTTACTGCACCTCTTAGAGCAATATGACATTTAGATTTTGAGTTTCTTACATGTTGAGAAGTACTGTACTTCTCCCGGGGGAGTAGGACAGGTTCCATGAAATAAAAGTAATCAAAATGGATTAGCTGTGTCACATAGAAAGTATTCAGCAAATGTTTATTTCTATTCTTCCCTTTGGGAAAATAAAAATAAAAACCAGGCCTTAGAATTCTGTGTGACTTAAATCTTGGTAGCTTAAATTTATTTTAGGTAATTAGTCCTTGAAATTTTTGATGGAAAGGAATTTTGAACCTGATAGTGTATATATTTTTCATTTCATTTTAAGCCAATTAATATTTTTCTGTAAAAGATAGATTTGCTGTATATTCATTTTTACAATTTTGTATTGATCTGTAATGTTGTGTGCACTTGACCTGTATTATATGGAGTAGCATTCTTAATATATGATGATCATTAGAAAATACATATTTGTAGGGGAAGAGAAAATGTTTTTAATGTCAATTTATTAAACATTTAATAACTGAAGAGTTTCAAGACAGACTTTGATTTAAAATCTATAGGAGAGGACATTGAGATTTTATAATCTATAATATATGGGATTTCAGTCTTATAGTCTGTATGACTATGGACAAATCTCTTTACACTCTTGAAGCTTTATTCTTTCATAAAATGAAGGTGATAAGACGCACCTTAAAGGATGATTTTTGTTTTTTGAGGCAGGGTCTTGCTGTATAGCTCAGGCTGGTCCTGAACACTCTATGTAGTCCAGGCTGACCTTGGACTCGACACGTCTATCTCAGCCTCCTGAGCGCTGGGATTACAGGCATGCACCATCATGCCTAGCTTTATGTGGTGCTGGGGAATCAAACTCAGGGCCTTGCACTCGCAAGGCAAGCGCTTTGACTGATGTGTCATTCCTCCAGCCCCAAAGGATGATTTTGAAGACTAAATGATAAAAAATGTAAATCAGTTTGGTGCCTGAGGTGCTGGTAAATGATCATTATTCTAGAAGTAAAAAGTAAATTTCTCTGTGTTTTGAAAGAACTTACCAGATCATTATTTATATAGTTTGCTACTAAGAAATAAAATCAGCCTGATCTTTTTTTTTTTTTTTTGAGATAGGATTTTGCTTTACAGTCCAGGCTGGTCCTATATTCACTATGTAATCCAGTTTGGCTTCAAACTCACAGCAGTTCTGCCTCAGCCTCCCTAGTGCTGGGATTACAAGCATTGTGCCACTATGCCCAGTCTTTGTGGTGCTGAGAATTCAAATTCAATTAACTCCTCAGCCTGATCAATTTTTAAGTATTAGAGATTGTTGAATTAAAGATGAACCAAAGAGTCAGTAGAATTATTATTTTAATTGTATAGTTAGTACAATGCCTTATACTTTGCCACAGTAAATTTTATTTAATAACTAAAACTGCTATTTGTAAAATATTTTTAATTTTACAATTAAGTGGCACTTTAAATAATTTAAATAGCTTATTACAGGAAAAAAGAGAAGCTAATGTCCATTATTGGGAGTATTGAGGTATTGGGATTTTGGTTTGTTTGTTTGTGTATTTATTGGTACTGGGGATTGAACTTGGGGCCTTCACAGTGACCTGTGTCCTCGGCCCCCTCCTTTATTTTGTCACTTTTTTTTGTGACAGGCTGGTCCTGAACACAGTATGAGTCCAAACTGCCTCAAACTCATGGCGGTCCAACAGCCTCAGCCTCCAGATGTTTACCATCGTGCCTGGCTCCTGTGATGCTGGGAAATTGATCTCAGCGCCTTACGCGTGCTAGGCAAGTGCTAACTTGTAACTGCTGGGCTTTTTCCTCCAGCCACAGCCCTGTCTCCTTTAAAAATATTTTTTAAATGTATGTTTTTTAGACAGGGTCTCACTAAGTCACTAAGCTCACATTGAGCTTGAATTGCAATCCTGCTTCACCCTAGCAAGTGCTGGGATTACAGGTGTATGTCAGCACGCCCAGCTGCTTTGGGGATTTTTGTGTTATCAGATGATTAACTAAAATCTTACATTTCTTCCTACATGTTGTTTTCATTAAAAATTCGTACATCTGTTTATTTAAGATTTAAGCTTTAAAAATGCTTTTGCTAGCTGTACCCCGTGGTACAGGACTGTAATCCTAGCACTCTGGGAAGCTGAAGCAGGAAGATTGCAAGTTTGAGTCCAGCCATACCTGGCTATAATAATTTTTTTGTTTTTGTTTTTTTATTTTTTTGTCTGGTACTAGAATATTTTTTGGGGGGTAGTAGCAGGGGGCCTGACACTGGAGATTTAATCCAGGACCTCTGTACTGAGCTACATTCTAGGCCTTTAAAAATTTTTTTTTCAGACAGGATCTCACCAAATCATTGATTTGCCCAAACTAACCTGAAATTTGCAATCCTTCTGACTCAGCCTCCCAAAGTGCTAGGATTTCAGGTGTATACCAGTACATAAAAGTTTTTTAAGTTGTAATTCTACAGTGATTTATCATCTTTCTCTTTTATTGCTTATGATAATATATCTTTTATATTACATCAGTGATGATAGTTCTTTACATTTAAAAATACAGAAGTAATAAATCTACACCTTGGATTTTAGAAATTAAATTAACTTGGTAATTTATTTTTGAGAGGAGTTTTAGGAATAAAACATAAGAAAATGATAATATGAACGTAGAATTTTTAATTATGGAAATTTTGGGTGTGTTCAGTCCTTGGCTCTTTTGGCAACTTGAAACATTAACTGTAGAGACTTTAACATGAAGAGAACATATGTTTCAATTAATAAGAATGTTATGGAAGGTTTATAACAGTTTTATTAAGATATAATTCACATACCGCTTAAAATATAAAACCCAATGAGTTTTAGTGTATTTGTGGAATAGTTTTAGTGTATTTAGTAGAATCATGCAAATATCACTGCCATCTCATTTTAGAACACTTTCATCACTCCAAACAAGTGCCTATTAGTAGTCACTTCCAATATCCTTCTAATTGGCCTAACCCTACACAACCACTAATGTTTTTCTGCTTTTGTGGATTCTGGACACTTTTATATAAGTGGAATCATGTAATATATGACAGATTTCCTTCAGTTTGCACAATGCATTTAAGATGCAATAGCATGCATCAATAGTCCATTTCTTTTTATTGCCAAATAATACTCTGTTATACAGATCTTGTGTAACTATTTATAAGCTTAGCTTATTTCTTCTGTTTGGCTGTTATGAAAAAATTATTGTGCAGACATGTTTTCATTTCTTTTATTATACATAGGAGTGAGAGTGCTAGGTCAAAGGGTAATTCTGCTTGATTTTTCCAGGAACTGTCAGACTGTTTACAAGGCTGATGTACCTTCTTACATTTCCACTAAGTGTATGAGGGTTCTAATTTCTTTACATTCTTACCAACACTTATTAGTTTTTATTTTTATTATAACCATCCTACTGAGTGTGAAGTGGTAAGGTAAGTCTCTATTTGAGGCTCATAACCATTATTTACAGTCATTAGTTAAATTGTTGAAGCTTGACTTGCAGATAAATTGCCAGATTCTTTGATGGTAAGGAATATTTTTGGCTTGGGAATAAAAGCTATAAACTTCCTAGTTTCCTGTTTAGTAAACAGTGAACTAGAGGGTGGAACAGGTTAACTGTTTTGGGTGTGACAGGAATGCTGACATGGAGCCTTCAGCAGATTAAGAAGCTGTCTTTTAAGAGTATTTCTTTTGTTTAATTTTGAGACAGTATCGTGCACTGTAGTCCAGGCTGGTCCTGAATTTACCAGGTAGCTCAGGCTGGCTTTGAACTCAGTGGTAATCCTCCTGCCTTAGCCTTCTGAGCATGGGGAATACAGTCATGTACCACCACAGGTGGTTTATGTGGTGCTGGAGAATCAAACCCAGGTTATTGAGCTTACTAGGCAAACACTCTAACCTCTACTGTACTAGCTCCATTAAGAAGATTTCTTTAAAAATTTATCCTTTTGTCTTTATCTTGTTACTTGGTATAATATAAAACCTTCCTAGGTGTCTGTTTTACTTAATGATTTTCCATAGTGCTTCAGGAAGTATTTATATCAGGAAAGTACAAATTTATTACAGTTGGTTGACTTTGGTGGATATTTGCCTTTCATGTATACTATTGGCATTTTGTACAAGAAAAAAGATGTTTGTGTATGTATGTGTTGTATATATTATGAGAATTTAAGCTTTTATGAATTTTTTGAAGTAGATAAATGCCTTACTTGCTATAATCAGAAAAACATAGTATCTTGTGGCTGGGGCCATGACTTTAGCTTTTAGAGCACTTCCTTCCCATGTCCAAGGGTTTAATTCTCTAATAGTATGTAAAAAATTAGCCATAGTGCATGCCTATAATCCCAAAACTCTAGAGGCTGAGGCAAGAAATTTGTTGTGAGTTCAAGGCCAGGGGACATAGCTTAGTGTTGAGTGCTTCCCTCACATGCCCAAGGGTTTGTTTCTCTAACAACACATAAAAATTAGCCAATGTGACAGTCATTTTCATGGAACTAATAGGGCGGAACAATAGGAACTAGTGGGGAGGACTTGGGAGGGTCAGAGAGGGAGAGGGGAAAGATTTGTAATTTTGCCATGATATGTATATGCACAAAATATCCAAAATCACCGTAAACATGATGTATTGCATATATACATGTCAATAAAATGGGGGTAAAAATTAGCCAGTGTGGTGGTGCACACTTGTAATTCCAGCACTCCAGAGGCTGAGGAAAGAAGGTTGTTGTGAGTTCAAGGCCAGCCTGAGCTACATAGTGAGTTCAGGACTAGCCTGGACCATAGAGTAAGACCCTGTCTCAACCAGCCAATCAACCAATCAATAAGTGAGTGAATGAATGGAAGGAATATCTAATCTGCAAATCAGTCATGAAATAGATAACAAGGTGTGACCACATTTAGTGTTCTATTCAGTTATGGAGAACTGAGTGAAAAGATAGATGGCACGCCAGTGACTATAGGTTACGGATGAAATAAAGAGTTGGGAATAGTGGATAGCTGGTGGTAGCTGAGGAAGATGAAAGAACCAAGACTAAGAGAATATATTTTTTGAGATAGGGTCTCACTCTGTAGCCCAGCCTGGTCCTGAACTCACTGTGGAGCCCAGATTGGCCTTGGACTCATGGCAATCCTCCTGCCTCAGCCTCCCAAGTGCTGGGAGTACAGTCATGTGCCACCACACCTGGTTTATGTGGTGCTGGGCAATCGAACACGGGTACTTAGCGCTTGATATAGTGCTTACTAGGCAAGCACTTTGACCGCTGAGCCATTCCTCTAGGCCCTATATACATTTTCTATGTAATCAATAGGGCGACTGTATCATGAATAAAAACCCTGAAACTGGAAATCAGTTTGTGTATGACTCCTTATCCCTGTATAGTTCATAACCTCTTTTTGGGCCACTTCTTGTGATAATGTACATATATTTGAGAAAAGTACATCTAAAGCTGAAGCTAACCAGATAACGTGAAGATAACCAGATCATCAGTAGCACACCTGCAATAATTCAAGTTTTCAAATTATGCACAATGAGAATTTAGTAATTGAAGTGTATCCCTGTTATTGTAGATGCTCAGAGAGTTTGTTTATATTGCAAAGGGAGGCATGTTTTATATTCAAAAAGTATGAAATGCATTTCAGTGACAGAACTTTTATATAGGCTTTCCACTCTCAAAGTATTAGAAGTGCTATGTTGAAGTGGAACAGTGATATCTGGTTCGCTGGAAATTTGTGAACCTAGAAAATTATCATCCTTTTCTTTGCTACCTTCTGGAGTTTATGGATCATTGACTCTTGGCTTTGGAAAGAAATTGCTTAGGTTAGGATTTCTGAAATACATTCCTTAGGCACAAAGAAATGTTCTTTAGGCAAATACATTTGAGTTTTCAGCATACTGTTTTGATTGATTGATATTTTTGTTCAAAGGCAGATTTGCAGATACATGTTAGATACATGTTCAGAGACTTGAATAAGAAAAGAAACATGTTTAACTTTCTTCAGTGATATTTTAGACTTACTTTGTTTTGCACCAATAATGTATTTATTTATTAACTTATTTTTCCTCATTTTATTAACATGTATATAAGCGGTACATAGTGTTTACATTGAACTTGAGTATTTTGTGCACATATACATCACATCAAAGTTACGGTCCCTTCCCTTCCCCCTTTTGACCCTCCCACACCATTTCTCTCCTCCCTAAGTTCCACTATCCCCCATATTAGTTCTATAAAATGAGTGTATTCTGGGTTTCTCATATTAGAGAAAACATTTGCTATTTAGCCTATGTCTGACTCACTTTACTGGACATGATGGTCTGAAGTTGTATCTATTTACCTACAAAAGCCTCAAAATTATCTGTATTTATAGATGAGTAGCACTCCAGTGTGTACATATACCATGATTTTTGTATTCATTGGTCTACTGTTGGGTATTTTGGTGTCTTCCACATGTTAGCTATTATTAGTTGTGCTGCTATGAACATAGGTATACATATCTCTTTTATATGTTGCGTTTATCTGTTTTGGAAGGATTCCTGGAAGAAGTATTGCTGGGTCAAAGGGAATATTTATTTTTGGGCTTATGAGAAATTTCTATACTGTCCTCCATAGTGTTTGTGCCAGTTTATATTCCTTCCCACCAGCAGTGTAAGAGGGTTGCTATTTCCCCACAGCCTCGTCATCATTGATTGTTGTTTGAGTTCTTGATAGAAATTATTCTCTCTGAGGTTAAATGATATCTTAGTTATGCTTTGATTTGCCTTTCTGTAATGGCTAAGGATGTTGAACATCTTTTCTGTAAATTTTACTGACCATTTGAACTTCTTCTTCTTAGAATTGGCTATTCATTTCTTTTGCGCATTTTTTGGTTGGGCCTTTGAATTTGAGGGGTTACCTATCGAGAGACAGGATTTTGCTCTGAAGTCCAGGCTGGTCTTGGACTGAAGGGCAGTCCTTCTGCCTCCACCTCCCACTGAGATTACAGGCATATGCCACCACACCTGGCTTTGGTGGTGCTGGGGCATGGAGCTCAGGGCCGTGTACTTTCTAGGCAAGTGCTCTAACTGCTATGTTCTTTCTGTAGTCCAACTCCACAACATTTAGTAATATATCCTTTATTGAAGTAAGTCAATTTTTATGTTTTTATGAAGCCTTAAAAATATCAGTGAATATTTTATTTCTTAGTTGATAGGCCCTGATTACTTCCTGAAGTTCATTCTGTTGTTACTGCTAATAAAAAGTTTCTTTTACATTTAGGGGAAAAAAAACCTTGCTTTTCTCAGGCATTTATCATTTTTTGTTTTGCCTTCTGAAACTAACTAGTTACTACCTATCATAGTGTCTAAAAATGACAAGATAATATCATGTCTTTTGTAGCATAATGATTAAAAGCTGTGCTCTGAGTCATACTTGCCTGGGTTCAGATTTTAATTGTACTACATTTACTGTATGATCTTAGGCAAATTAGTGAAATTTCTGTGTCTCAATTTTCTCACCTGTAAAATGGAACTAATAATATTTTTAGTGTGTTGTATGAGAGTAATTTACATAATGCATTGGTCTAAGTCCCCTGGAAAGCAGACACTGTTAGATTTAGTAGTACAAGAGGTTTTCTGGAGTGCAGGGTGGGTGGCATGCCTATGAAAGGAAAAGAGAAAGAAGCAGATTTGGCCAGGGAATGCTTGGTCTCTCATGCAGATCTGCAGAAAAATCTCAGCCAACCTCAGGCACTCCTGTTCTGAGAACTGCACAACAGAGAAGTATTGCATTGAGCAGAAATGACCAGATTCTACTATATTTATACCTCATTATGTCCTTGGTTGGGATACTGAGATGAATTCTGAATATTTCGCAGCAGAAGCTGCTAGCTGACTATATTCCTTGCACCTGAACAGCAGCTCTTTTTTAAAGGGAGAGACATGTAAATGCAGTGTCTATTTCTTATGTTGCATGCAGCCTTGTCCCTTGTCTCCAAACACGTTCTGAAAGTATCTCTTCATGTATTCAGGAACCACTCCTCCTCCTCCTCCTCCTCTTCTTCTTCCTCTTCTTTTCTTCTTTCTTTTCCTCCTCCTCCTCTTCCTCCTCCTCCTCTTTTTCTTCCTGTTCCTCTTCTTCTTTCCTCCTCCTCCTCTTCTTCCTCTTCCTCTTCTTTCCTTCTTTCCTCCTCCTCCTCTTCCTCTTCTTCTTTCCTCCTCCTCCTCCTGCTTCTTCTTTCTTCCCTCTCTCCTTAATGGAGATTCCTGAGACAGTCTTCACCCCCCGTCCTGGTAGCTGGTCTCAGTATCACAGTAGTGATACTTGTCTTCTTCATCCCGACTAAATTGCTCATGTTCTCAGCTATCGCTTCTGCTGGTTTTGACTTTTACCTAGTGGTGTGACTCAACCTTCATTTCTGAAGGGTCTGAGAGCCATGCTCTCCTCAGACTGTCTTTGTTGCATTTGTTCATTTACAATTGCTATTGGGTGGGGTGGTATCAAGGGGTAAAACTTAGAGAGTCATCTGCATATTCCTTCTTGTTTGATGTATAATGGCAGCTCTACATGCTCCTTAGAATGAGTATTAATTAACCCTGCAAAGTTGGTGATTCCTCTTTCTGACTCATGGTTTTTGAACACAGGGAGTCCCAAATGCCCAGGCTGCATCTCTAATTTGTAGTTCGTTGAGATCGTTGATGTGTTTTCTGGCAGAAGAGTGTGCCCTTTTTGCGTAGGGAGCCTTTTAACTCTGTAGAACCCAGCATTGCAGGGTTGGGAAGCACAAACTTCCCCGTAGTTTATTGGGAATAATGATAAATGGGGTACTTCTCTTTCTGTCACTGGTTCTCAGAGCATACCTCCCAATCAGGATAGTACACTGTGGATATGACCTGCGGAGCCTATTGAACAGCTGAGGAGAGTGTGGCAATGAGACATTGAAATCACCTCTGGAGACCAGTTTCGGAGTACGCAGTCCACTTTATTAGGCGAAGTGAGAATATATATAGGGTAGAGTAAGGGGAGGATCGTAGAGTCCACGTAAGGTTTTATTTATCCAATCACCTCAGAGAAACAGAATTATAACCTTATACGGAATAGCAGGAGGCATGCGGCAGGGTGGGGAGGAAAGCACTAGGCAGACATGTGCAGGATAGTATGTGCCTGGGTGAACTTCAGATGCAAAGCAGCCAGGAAGTCCTGGGAGCTTCGTGTGTTAAGCTCAGGTGTCCAGATGTGAGCCAAGTATGCTTGTGTCTGTGAGCGTCACCTAGTGATAGCAGTGACACATTGTTCAAGGTAAAGATGGCAGATTTTTACATTTTCACGTGCTTTACCTGACCAGGGGACCAGACAAAGGTGAAAGTGGGGAGGAGGGATAAAGGTAATGACGTTGTGATAAGCTTGACCCTGAGCCAGTGCCTTAGATCTTATTGGGAAGATTGTGCATGCTACCAATAGCAAAAGGCAAGGGTAGGGACCTGTAACCTAGGGATTTAAATAACCTTCCACCATATTTTCTGTGTGCCTTCCTTCACTTGCATGTGGGAAGGTCACCATTTTTGCAAAAAGATAATTAAAGCCTCATATTCTGTCATCTGTGCCTCCCATGTCCATCTTTTGTTTGGGCAGGTAAACCCCTATGAGCCATTTGTAACATGTGCATCCTGACCCCTCCACAGTGTACAGTCTTGTCTCTAATTTGATGTGTAAGCTGTACTTTAACTAGGCCATTTCAGTGCTCTGTCAAATGGCTGCTTTAGTATGGAGCTTATGTCCGTTGATGGGATTATGTCAACTTGATGGAATCAGGACCCACACCTCTGTTGGGATTAGGATTTGTCAACCACTCTAGACTGGGGATCAAGAACTTGTCTGGATTAGAGTGTGAGTCATTTGTGGGTTGGCTAGTGAGAGAAGAACACCCACCCACATGTGGGAGGGCCAACTGGAACTCCAACAGTATAAAAGGGAGGAAAAGGAACAATTGTTACAGCTCTTCCTCTGGGAAAGCTCTGACATTCGCGATTGTCTACGCACTCTGACCTGCTACACATCGCATATCGTCAACATAGATTCGCTCTAGTCTCGACTTGTGCGTCTCTGTCTGTTGCTGCTCTTCAGTCACTGATCTTCAGGCTTCATTATTCACCTGAGATCTACAGTAGATTCTCACCTCACCAGCTGTTCTGTGGTCCTGGACAGGAGATCTACTTCGTAGTTGAGCAGCCATCTTGGACCACCTCTATCCTTGGATTTGTAAGCTTTCCTAATAGACCTTTTTGTGATAAAATCTGTAAATTCTGTCTTTTGAAAGAACCCAAACTAATGCAGAGCTGTTTTGGATATGATCACTGGATCTTACGATTATGGGATTACTGCCACAGATCTCTTACTCTGGAGTGAATCCTTTGGTTGGATTTCATATCTATGGGTCTGATACTGTATATATTGCTAATAATATAACACCACACTATGTAAGTTATAAAGAGATTTAGTTTGGCTCATGTTTGTAGAGGTACAAGATACAGGGCTGCATCTGGTGATGGCCTTTTACTGGTGGAGTCCTGAAGTGATTCAGGGCATCACATGACAGGAGACAGCCAGCATGTTTGTGTATTTGTATGTGCGTCTTTTCTGGTTCCTTTCTCTCAAAATTTACCGGAATTCAGTCATGGGGCTTTCATCATAATGACTTTTATCAAATGCAAATCATCTCCCAAAGGCTCCAACTCTAAAAGGTATTGTCAGATTGTTTCCACCCTCTCCATTCCTCACAATGGTGATTAAATCTCATGACATGAAGCCTTGGAGAATACATTTATTTGGACTATATCCAAACCATAGTAGGTTCTCTGTAAGCCCTATGAAATAGCTCTGGCTAGTGCTCTAATACCAGGAAAGGCAAACTTATATTTGTAGTAAGTGTTTCTGTGAGAATTAGGTGCTGAGCCACCTGAAATAGAAGGGACACAGTGTGGTCAACTTGCCACCAAGAGCGTATTGGTTTGCTTGGTTCATAGTGTTATGCTGGGACTTTGGTATTGATCTCTATTGCTCCTAAGTTGATTATTCAGAATTGGTTAGGTAAACGGAAATCCATCCTTACTTCTCTGTCTCCATTTCTGCTGTCGTATCCTCTACTCATGTCCTTTTCTTACCAGTTCTGGAGTGGCATGTCGGCTAGCTGAGTCATTTTGTCCGTTTGGATGCTTTCTCTGTCTCTGTTATGATTTAGATCTGGAGTATCCCACCAAAAGCCTCATCCATTTGGATGTATCAGGAACTGTGTGCTGTTTGGAGGTGGGGCCTAGCTGGAAAGGGCAGGTGCTTGGGGTTTGACCTGGAGGGATGTGGACTAGCTGTGCCCTTCCTCCCCTACTTGTTCGTCTTCTGCCAGGCTGCAAGAGCTATTTCTCCAGCTCAAGCCCTATCATGTGATTCCACCATTTCCAGCTGTCTGCCTGTGAATGAACTGTGACCTTCTGAAACTGTGAACTAAAATAAATCTTTTTTCCATAAAGTTGTGAGTATTGGGTATTCTGTCCCAGCAAAAAGAAGATAACTAAGACAGTCTCTGTCTGTCTGTCTGTGGAACTGGCGATTGAGCCTAGGGTCTTTACCCTGAGCTATAGCTATATCTATCCCTGGCCCATGTTTATTTTGTGATAAGGCATTGCTAAGTTGCCTAGGTTGGGTTTAGCCTCCCAGAGTGATGGGATTATAGGACTGCACCACTGAGCACTCCTCTCTCTCTCTCTCTCTCTCTCTCTCTCTCTCTCTCTCTCTCTCTCTCTTTCTCTCTCTCTGTCTCCTTGGTGTAAGGGAAGGAATTCGGGGCCTTCACTCTAAGCTATATCCCCAGCCCTTTATTTTTTATGATGAAATAAGGCTTCTCTAAATCACTGTCTTCATTACTTTCTCATTGTTGGAACATAATGCCCAGCACTTACAACCTAAGGAAGGAAAAGTTTATTTTATCTCACAATTGAGAGGTCTCAGTCTATTCATGTTCAGCCAGCAATGACAGAGGGCGCAGATAAGGGAAAGCTGTTCATCCCACCCTGGTTTAGAAGCAGAACAGGAGAGTAGGGAAGAGCTAGGTACAAGACTATCCCTCCAGGTAACACCCTTAGTGTTTCACCCCCATGTACCAGGCTCTGCCTCTCAATGGATTAATGCATTGATCCAGTTAACTCCCGCAGTCGAATCACCTTACAAATACCTGAAACTTTGAGGGGGCATTTCAGATCCAAACCGTAATAGTCACTGTGTTTCCTAGGCCCGTCTCAAATTTTTAATCCTCCTCCCTCATCAAATGCTTTCTGATGGGCAAAGCATGTGAGACAAAGATTTTCATGCTTTGAATCAACCATCCTTCTTCCCCTTTGTCTTAAAGTATTTTTTCCTTACAGGCCTCTGACCATTTAATCAGCTCTTTGCCATTGTCTGTGAGTATGAATATAGTTTTGCTCCAGGCCACTTTTCTTACTACAAAAAAGTCATAACCAGGTATATCAGTTAAAGCTCCATTAGAAAGGTTTTCTCTTTTTACTGTCAAGGTTTTCCTTAAGTGTAACCACAGTGAAACTATTGTTTATTTTCAGTTTGTACTCTCATACACAGCTGATCTATTTATAAGTCAAGCCTTGTTATTTTCTTTTGTATGTTTGTCCTATATGATTCCCTCAAGCAGATACATGTGAGCTGTGAAGGGGTGCTGATACAACTGTGATGGGTGTCAGAGAAGGCTTGGCTTCCTGTTTATATAGCTTGCTGTGCCCTTTTGTGGTGGTTTGGGTCTGGAGCATCCCCCAAAAAGCTCGTGTACCTATGAATACTGTGTATGGTTGGGAGGTGGAGTCTGGCTGGAAGGGGCAGATGCTTGGGCTTGACCTGGAGAGGCATGTGCTGGTTCCACCCTTTCTCCCTGTCTTTCTCTGTTCCAAGATGTTGTAAGGATCTCTGCCACTGGAGCTCTTGGCTCTGCTCCTGCCCCTCCTATATGCTTCCACCATTTTCCAGCCACCCACTTGTGAATGCACTGAGACCTGCTAGAACTATAAGCTACAATAAATCTTTCCTCCCTAAGTTGTACATGTAGGGTATTAAGTCACAGTGATAAAAAAGTAAGACACCGTTGCTTCTGTTTCAGTTCAATCTTTGATGTACCATTTCCATCTTATAATGTATTGCTGCTAAGCTCACTTGGATTTATGATTTAGAGTGTCCTAGAAAACTTATTACGGAAAGTGATGGATACATTGTGCCCATAAGCAAGCATTATCTCTAATCAGAGCTCAGTAACATGTGAAGATTTCTTTTTTAATAGCTTGCCTTTCTTGCAGAGTTTTAGGAGACTTGCATTTTTCTTCCTCTGGGGTTTGCTATCAGCTCTTGTCTACATCTTTTCCCACCATTTATACCTTCAGTGGCTTGTAATAAATATTATCTAGAATTGCTGCTGTTGTTTTCCCCACTAAAAGTTTTAGTTACTTTTTCATTGCTTTGACTTAAGGCCTCACATCCAAAAGTCAGGGGCCGAAATGTTTAGTTTAGCTCACAATTTCACAAGGTCATAGTGCACTCATGGGTGGCCGGCAACAGTGGAAGTACGTGGCAGAAGTAGAGGTGGAGGCAGCTCCTAATGACAATGCAAAAAGGAAGCCAAGTGAAGGCAAGTGAGTGTCATCTCATAAGGAAGGCAGGAAGCAGCTTATATGTCCTTCTAGGCCCTTCCCAGTGATCCATCCCTGGTCTAGCCTCAGTGTTCCAGTCCTTCCAGGTGTGGAAGATGTGGTAATCCCCCACCACACACCTGTAATCCAGTTTACATGTCTGCAATTCATCTCTCTAGACCAGGCCCCAGTCTCCCAATAGCACATAGTTCCTTAGACAGTCCATAATGTACAAAAACATAAGATTTTTGGGGATTCCAGAGCCAATCCACAATACCACTCAAAGCTGTTAGCCTTTCTTGTCACATTGTATGGGCCACAATAGTAGCCTTTGCATAGAATGTGTTGCCTTTAGAATCTCAAACCTACCAGACATTGTGCTTCCTTTTTTTTTTTTTTTTAATAGTGGGGGCTATAAATTGTTGCAATTTGAGCCCAGAATAGTCCTGAACTCACTGTGTAGCCCAGGCTGGTCTCAAACTCACAGCAATCCTCCTTTCTTAGCCTCTGGAGAGCTGGAATTACAGGAGTGTACCACTATACCCAGCTTACATGCTAGAGAATTGAACCCAGGGCGTTTTGCTTGTCAGGCAAACACTCTAACTGCTGTGTGATTTTTTTCCATTTCCTGCTTTTGCTTTAGAGGGGCAGTGGTCATTGGCATGACCTGGGCCATTGAACTCTTGAAACTTTACTGAGATGGCAGAACCCTGAGTCAGTTTGTCTGTGTCTGTGGAATATACATTCACAGATTCAATTGACAATGGCTTGAAAATTTTGCAAAAAACTTGAATGTGTACAGAACATGTACAGACATTTTTTACTGTCATCACTAAATACAGTATATCTTGGTCACTTTGCATGGTTGAGACACAATATTCAACACCTACAACTTAAGGAAGGAAAAGTTTATTTTATTTACATATTTTATTTTTTATTTTATTTATTTTTTTGAGACAGGGTCTCATTCTGTAGTCCAGGCTTGTCCAGAACTCAGTATGTAGCCCAGGCTGGCCTTGGACTTGTGGCAATCCTCCTGCCTCAGCCTCCCAAGTGCTGGAATTACAGGTGTGCACCACCACCCCTTGGGAATCAAATTTGGGTACTTGGCATTTGACGTGGAGCTTGCTAAGAAAGTTCTTTAACCACTGAGTCATTCTTCCAGCCCTCGGACCCACCTTTTAACAGCACAGGAAATCAATAGATTAACCCCTAAGACTGAATTGCCTTACAGACATGTAAGGGAGTCATTCCAGATCCAAACCATAACATTCCACTTCTGGTCCTTAAAAGGCCCATGACTACCCACCCACTTAGGAAAAATGCATCTCTAAAAGTTGCCAAAGTCTTAACAGTTTGGACACTGCTAAAAAACTCATAGTTTAAAGTCTCCTCAGATACTGAAGGTCAAATCTTAGCTGTGAGCTCCTGTGAAAATCAAAAAAAAGTTTAAACACTTTCAGCATACACTGGCACAGTCTAAACATTCTCATTCCAGAAGGTAGGAATAGAACCATGTACAGCAATCTGATAAAAGCAGGACCAAAACCAGCAGAATAAACACCATTTCCTGTAGCTCCATTAAACCTTGCAGCTCTGCATTCAATACTGGGTTAAGCTCTGGTGAGATGTGAACTCCAAAGGTAACTCTGCTTCTATGGCATTGCCTGATGTGAACATGATGAGCTTCCATTTGGGGTGACTTTGCTTATTGACAATGGTTTTGCTTATTAACAGCAGCCATCCCACATTAACGGTATTTCCAAATTCCTGGAATCTCACTACTTTTGGCTTCATTTTCACAACTTCACATACTTCCTTATCAGCGGACACAGTCGTCTCAGAGGCTCACCACTTGGTTGCCAAGACTGTCTTCTGAAATTTGGAGGCTTCCATGACCCCACAACTCTTGTATTCTGCATGTTGTGAAACCAGCATCATGTGAGTGATGCCAAATCTGTTGCTGGTGTGAGCAGTAGTCTGGCCATGGCAGCAGCTGCTTCTGCGTTCTTGAGTGGCTGACCTCTGGGCAAATATTCCTCTGTTTGGGTCTCGAGGGTGCCCTGGAGTATTTGTCTCAGAGCAAAGTCTTTTTGCTTTTGTGCACTTAAACTATTAAAGGGTGGGGTCTTTCTGATTTCTGAGATGCCCTCAAGGCATCTCACTGTTCTGATGTCAAGCATGTAACTTCTTTTTAATGGTAATCTTTTCAGCAAATGTTTTCCTTTGCTGCAAGTTTGAAGATTCTTTCTGGTAAAAGTAGAAACTGTTTACATCTTTTTGCTTTAACATTTTCCTTCTGCTTTTCAGTGAAGAACTGGCTAACAGCTGCAAACAATGCCCATGTAACCACCCGAATGTTGGACTGTCTTGAAATTTTCTCCACCAGAATGACTAGTTTATTACCCTTAATCTCAGTTTCAGGCAGTCTCAGGACAGGGGCAAAAATGCAAAATGCTAGCACTTTTTGTTTTTTTAAACCAGAGAGTAACATCACACATGGTTTTTAGACCAATTGTCCGTAAGAGCTTTTTTTCTCTTCTGAAACCTTGAGTTTGACTTTTATAATTTGCATTTCTGTCAGCATTCTGGTCTGTTCTGTGGCCAGAATCTCCCATCTACCTTGGCTCACAGCATCCTACGGCTTCTCTAGCTGATGTCTTCAAACTTTTCCAAACCCCTTCCATAAACCAGTTCCAAAGGCTTCTAACCACATGGTCAGAAAAAGTCACAGCCGTGACCCCACTTTTCCAGTACTAATTTCTGTCACTTTCTCATTGCTGGGAAACAAAACTTCAGGGAAGAAAGGGTTATTTTAGTTCACAATTCAGGATATCTTAGTCCACACATGGTTAGCTGGCAGTGTCAGAAGAATCTGGCCAAGGGGCTAGCTGAAGAAAAACTGTTCATCCCATGGTGGACAGGAAGCCAGTGAGCAAGAAAGGGTGGTAGTTACCATCCTTCCAGGGTCATGTCCCAGTGATCAGTCCCCACCTCACAATAGCACAGGAAATCAATAGATTAATATCCATGATTGAGTCACCTTCCAAACATGAGGCTTTTGTGGGATATTCCAGATCCAAAACATAACACCTAGAAATGATTTAAAGTATAATAAAAAGATGTGCATTGGTTATATGCAAGTACACTTTATATATAACAGATTAGGCCATTCATGGATTGGTGGGGGAGGAGATTCTGGAACTAATCCCCAACCAATACCAAGTGATAACTTTGTAAGGTTTTCTCCCATTCTTTGGAGAACGTATATTTTGCCACTCTTTCAGCATATTAAGCCACTTCTTTCAAAATCAGCATGTTATTGATGTAATAAACTAGTTGTACTATTTTGAGTCTATATTCCTTCAGACTATATGACTACATCTGTCAGTGGATCTGGATCTGAAAAACAGCTCAGGTTCAGAAATTAGGCAAGGGCTAGTAGCTTTTTATTGGGACAATTACACTTCGCTTTGTATTCATTTTTCTTACCTTGTTTTGATTGTATTTACTAAGCAGCACTGCTATTGAGTTTATTTTCACCAAGTGAGACTATATTCCATTAACTCTCTGCACATCTTCCTAAAGATCAAGCATTATTGGCTGCCTCCCACTTGGTCAGTCATGATGATAACTGAATTTACTAACTTGGGATGTTTAAATATTGCCATCTAGCTGCTGTTGCTTCAGTGTCCCATCATCTCTATTGCTGTAATTGAGACAACACCATTGGACTTCTTAATATTGCTGGTACCTTTTACAGTGTATTAATTAGTAAAGCCAGGTGAGTGCTCTAATTTCACATTAATATATCCACTTGACCATACTCCTTTTCTTGAGCCTTTCCATTCCATCCTCCACTTTCTGCCATGTCTGTTCAGTCATTTCAACCTCATACAGTGTGATTCATCATTTTCCCTATTTTATTGATATGTATAAGTGCAAAACATAAGATTTACATTGATCTTGAGTATTTTGTGCACATACATATTGTGGCAAATTTACAAAGCCTTCCCTTCTCTCTTTTCAGCCCTCCCACTACTTTTGCCTTCCTTCTCCTCCCTTCCAGTTCCTGTAATTCCCCACATTAAGTTCTATGAAATAATTGTGATCTGGGTTTCTCATATCAGAGAAACCATTCAATATTTCACCTTCTGCTTCTGACTCATTTCACTAAGCATGATGGTCTCAAGTTGCCTCCACTTATCTACAAAAGCATTCAAGCTATCTGTTTTTATAGGTGAGTAGTATTCTTTTGTGTATAAATATCACAGTTTATGTATGCATTGGTCTGGTGATGGGTATTTTGGTGTCTCCTGTATTTTAGTATTGTTAGTTGTACTGCAATGAACATGGCTTTACATGTATCTCTGATATGTCATTTTTAACTCTTTTAGGAAGATTCCCAGAAAAGGTATCAGTGGATCAAAGGGGGTATTTATTTCCAGTCCTTTGAGAGACTTCCATACTGCTTTCCATAGTGGTTGTACCAGTTTACTTTCACAACAGCAGTGCAGGAATTCTTCCTCAGCATTGCCAGCGTGGATAGCTGTTTGTGTTCTTGATATATGCCAATCTCTCTGGAGTTAGATGGTATCTTAGGGGCTGGAGGAATAGCTCAGTGGTTAAAGTGCAGGCCTAGCAAGTGCTAAGTCAAGCTCTAAATACCTGAGCTCGATCCCCCAGCACCACATAAGCTGGGTGTGGTGGCACACACCTGTAATCTCAGCAGTCGGGAGACTGATGCAGGTGGATTACATTGAGTTCAAGGCAAGCCTGGGATCCTTGGTGAGTTCAGGACCAGCCTAGACTACAGACTGAGACCCTGTCTCCAAAGCAAAACAAAAGTCTTTAGATGGTATCTTAATGATGTTTTGATTTGCATTTCGCTAATGGCCTAATGGCTAAGGATGTTGAAGATCTTTTCATGTATTTATTGGCCATTGAACTTCTTCATCAGGGAACTGCCTGTTCATTTCTTTTGTCCATTTTTCAATAAGGTCTTTGATTATGGGGGGTTTACTTTTCTTCAGTTCCCTGTATATTCTGGTTATGAGCCTCCTATCTGAGGTATTGGTGGTGAATTTTTCTTCAGTCTGTCGATTCTGTTTTTACACTGTTGATAATTTTCTTTGCTGTGCAGAAACTTTTTAATTTGACATCCCGTTTGTTAATGCTGTGGGCTATTTCTTTTGCTTTTGGTGTCTTATTAAGAAAGTCTTTGCCTACACCTATGTTTCTCAGATATTTGCCTAATTTGTCTTCCAAAAGTTCAGTCTTTCAGTTTTAATATCTAGGTCTTCGATCCACTTTGATTTGATTTTGGTGTATGATGAGAGATGTTTGTCTCCATTCTTCTGCATGTGAATGTCCATTTTTCCCAGCACCATTTATTGAAGAGGCTCTCCTTTTTCCAGTGTATGCCTTTAGCTCCTTTATGGAAGATTAGGTAGCTGAGGGTATTTGAGGTTGTCTCTGCATTCTTAATTCTGTTCCACTGGTCTACCTGTCTGTTTTTGTGCCAGTACCGTATAGTTTTTTTTTTTATATGACTATTGCTTTATAGTATAACTTTATGTCTGGAATTTTAATGCCTCCTGCTTTAGTCTTGATACTTAAGATTGCTTTGGTAATTCTAGGCTTCCTTTGGTTCCATATGAATTTAAGGATTATTTTTTTCAAGTTCTGGAAGGCCCTGTCCCTCTGAGCTCCCAGATCTGATTCATCATGTTTTCTAAGCTTTTAGGAACCATAATTTCAGTGAGTTCATACCATCCCCCACATTTATGCCCTGGTGTTAATCCCCATATCCTGAGACAACACCCTGCCACCCCAATACCACACCGGTAAACTTTACCTTAGTTTCCTGTTCTTGCTTTCTTGGTTAAGCACCTTCAAATCTAGTGTGGATGTTTCCTCAATCCTGCTGGCTTACATTGGCTAATTTTTTTAAGTTTCAAGGGGAATATGTAATTCCTTTTCTCCCTTTTCAGGCTGAGTATGTCCTTGGCAGTGTTAGCAATAGCTACTATCCTGATGGCCTAAGTGGAGATGGGGGCAGATCCGAAGGTGAGCCCATTATCTTGGAGGAGAGAAGCCTTTGAAATATATTCCTGTACCATAGGAAGTGCTAATTTTTGCAGACTTTGAGGACTCAAGAGTCTAGAGAATGACATTCTTTGAGGGCAGCTATCTTAGATGTCATCATCCTATGTATTGGCTTGTGTGATTTCTAAACCAGAACCCTGACTTGGATATGGATTGAGCATTCAGTTATCTTTGAAGCAAGGGTCTTTACCCTAGGTTAGCTCTTCACTGTTTTGTCCCCTAGCCTTCCCATTAGGTTTGAGTTTGTTGGCTCCCTCTCTAGGTAGTCAGTGCAACAAGTAGTTAATTTTCTTGTTTTAATTTGAATTATATTTTTCTCACACTTTTCAAATATTTGTATCTTTACACCAATCAGAAAGTTCCTCTCTTCCCTGTCCCAGGTTGTGAAAATGTTACAATTTGGGCTACCAGTTTGTACTAAGGACTGTTCATTCCTCACATTACCACCTGAGATTAAATTCTCATCAGCAGTAGGGCAGTAAATGACCTAGTTTCCAGTCTCCATCTTACCCTATGCTTTCTCAGTTCATTTCTGGTACCAGCTGTGTTGGTTTGAGTCTTTTGGTAAGTAGCTGCCAGGTCAAAGGCAGAAGTGCAAGAGGTATTTGTGGGGATTTTTAAATTTCTGTGAAAAGAAAGTGAGGGAAAATGTAGAATTATAGGGAAAACCCCAGAGTGTGAAGCAGATCTGAAAAAATATCTGACAACCCATTGAAGACTCTGTTACACAAAAATGGCCAGGTCTTTGTGCTCATACTTTGATTAGACATTGACTTTAGTATACCCAGGAAGTACATGGCCTCAGCTTGAAAGTAGAGGATCTGAAGGGACTGCAGCTGGACATTTGGATAACTGTGCACCTAGCATAGTTATTGACAAGTTCTTCCATAAAGGTTGATACAAGTGACACACATCCTTCCACACGTAGGAAGTCCTAAGCAGATGTTAGGTATTATTTTTACAATGACTTCTGATTACATTTTCTTTTTTCTTTTCGGGGGAGACTAGTTTCACTCTGTAGTCAAGGCTGGGGTTGTATTCATTGTGTAGCCAAGGCTGGCCTTGAACTGAGAACTGTTGCCCTGCCTCAGCCTCTTGAATGCTAGCGTGGTGCTGGGGAATCCAACCTAGGGCCTTGAACTTGTTAGGCAAGCACTTTAACCACTGAGTTTGCCCCCAGTCCCGATTACTTTTTCTTTTTTTCTCATTTTATTGATATGTATATATGGGATACATAATGTTTCCATTGAACTTGAATTTTTTTGCACATATATATTGTGTCAAAATTACAAACCCTTCCTCACTCCCTTTTTGACCCTCTCACACTTTCCCTGTCCCCACTAGTTCCTTCCATCTCCCTCATTTACTTCTATGAAATGATTATACTCTGGGTTTCTCAGAGAAACCATTCAGTATTTAACTTTCTGCATCTGACTCACTTCACTGAGGACGATGGCCTCGTTGCATCCATTTACCTACAAAAACCTTAAAGTATATGTCTTTATAGATTAGTAGTACTTCATTGTGTACATATATCACAATTTACATATCCATTGATTTATTGATGGATATTTTGGTGTGTGTCTTTTACATTTTAGCTGTTGTTAGTTGTGCTATGAAGATGGGTATACATGCATCCCTTTTATATGATGTTTTTAATACTTTTGGAAAGATTTCCAGAAGAGATATCACTGAGTCAAAGGGAATATTTATTCTCAGGAATTTCCATACTGTCTTCCATAGTGGTTGTACCAGTTTACATTCCCACCAGCAGTACCAGAGGGTTCCTTTTCCCCACAGCCTCGCCAGCATTGATTTCTGTTCGAGTTCTTGATATACGTTGTTATCTTAGTGATGTTTTGATTTGCATTTCTCTAATGGCTAAGGATGTTGAACATCTTTTTGTAAATTTTACTGGCCATTTGAACTTAATCTGAGAACTGCCTCTTTATTTCAGTTTCCCACTTTTTAATTGGGTCTTTGAATATGAGGGGTCTGCCGTTTTTCAGTTCCTTGTATAATTCTAGTTATTAGCCTCCTGTCTGAGGTATAGGTGTTGAATATTTTTTCCCATTCTGTCAGTTTTCTCTTCACTGTGTTGATAATTTCCTTTTCTGTGCAGAAACTTTTTAATTTGAAATAATCCACTTGTTGATTCTGGGGGCTATTTCTTTTGCATTGGGTGTCATATTAAGCAAGTCTTTGCCTATACACTGTATCTTTTAGATTTTTCCCTAATTTGTCTCCCAGAAGGTTCTTCAGTGTTTCAGTTTTAATATGTAGGTCTTTGATCCACTTTGATTTAATTTTGGTGCACGCTGACAGGTGTGTGTCTAGATTTATTCTTCTGCATGTAGATATCCAGTTTTTCCAGCACTATTTTTTGAAGAGGCCCAATTATCTTTTCTCAAGTTGCTTTTATGCTTTACTGGCGGGTTCCGCGGGTTCCCTTACACCATTGGCCACTGATGATCAGGAATCAGCGAAGTCTGGACAGAATCATATCCGGGAGGCTGAATCAGTTTAACAGCTCATTTATTGGAGGCGAGGGCCAGGCTTATAAGTAGTTTAAGGGAGGTGTGTCCACAGGGCAAGGGTCATTTACTGATTGGAGGGATTTGGGGATCTGAAAGTAGCCTAATTTGCATGGCAGGTCTGACCATGTGATTTCTGTTAACAGGTCTGGAAGCAGGGGAAAATTAGGAATTTGGATATAATGCAACCTGAGCCTGGGATAAGAGGGAGTGGTTCCACTCCTGCCAGTCTCAAGAAATGAAGATTATCAGAGTATAATCTGCCTTCTACCAACAATAATCCCAGGCCTAGTCAGGGTCCCACACTTAAATCTGAAAGCTTTTTTAGATATCTTAATTTCTTTGTTATTTTTCTTGAATGTGTTTTTCAATATGTGGTAGTGAGTTTTGTACTTGGAACTGAAAACAAGTATTTTAAATGTGGTCTGGCACATAGTGGGTGCTTACTGAATGTTGGTTGAAATTAATGATCCAGTTCATCAGTATCCCCTGCCCATCCCCCATTCAAAACGTTTGCAGTAATGCAGCTTAAGATCTCATGGTTTCATAACTTTTTTCTGTAACAGCTAAATAGTTTGGGTCTTTTTATTTTGTTTTATTTTCATTTATGTTAAAACTTCTTAAAATTTGGGTCTTCTAATGACCTAAACAGGCATAGAACTGTTTATCTGTATTAAGCATCATGTTTGATAGTATTTAGTTCATTCTAATTTGTTGCAGTACTTTAAATAACGATTTTGCTTTGTTTTAGCGCTAGGGATTGAACTCAGGACTTTTCATGTGCTAGGCAAGCACTCCACCACTGGGCTACATCAGTAGTCCTAAATTTTTTGATTTAGCTGTTATGCTTTTTAAAAAATATATATTAAATTGTTGCTGAATGAGGTTTGAGAAGGTCATCCTAAAGAGGAGATTGGGGACCTAACTTTATCCCCAGCAGGTTTTTAGCATATCACAGAAAAGGACTTCAGGACTCATTAGTGAGAGAGATAGGCATATTTATGAGACAGAATTTTAAAAGTACACACCCAGAGCAAAAAAATGTGGGTACTTGAGTACAGTATGCTGTGGTTTAAGTTTGGGGGCATTTATATAATCTTAGGATATCCTGAGGTGGATGACCTAGGGTGTTTATTTTTTAGCTGTAGATTATTCACCTGATGTCTGTATCCTTAAGATCAAGTTGCTCATTAGTGGGTTAAAGCGAAAATTGACTCCATCAACTAGGTTAATATATAGACCATTTATATGTTTTTGAAGTTTAGAGATACGGAATCCATTTTCTTTGAAATGCAGATATTTGAAATTTTGGATTAACAGTATTGAGAAAAACATAGGCCAAATTTATGGACTTAATAGTCTTTGTGAAAACTCTTCAGAATTTAAGAGTGAGGAGCCTGGAGTAAAAACAAGGAATGAAAGGTACATCATATTGAGCCTGCAGTTTTCTTAAAGCAACAGTTTCCTTGTCTCCTCTTCACTTCTTTATTTCTTTTATCTTATCTCAGTATTACGGGTTTCATCATTGGGCCATAAAGTGGCCATATCCAAAAAATATTGAACAGGATAAGACCAAGAATCAAGCTCTAGGCCATGCCATTACAGATATGCCTTCATGTGAATAGTATTTATGTCTAACATTCTACCTGTTAGGAATTAATTGTATTGATATGTGACCAAAATTTATACGTTTATCCACTGAAAATGAGAGACTTCCTTAAATAAATAACCTTGCAGAAATCCAGTAGACCAATGTTAAAAATTGAGGCAAAAAAAGGAATAAAGCTATTTGTCCTGACTTAGTGAATCTATTCAGCTTAGATGATTATAGCTCCTTTTCTTTTTTTAATTGCTTGCTTTTGACTTTTATATGTTAGTAATCACTTGGGAAAACTCAGCCTTTCAGATTTGAGATTCTTTGTCAGTAAAATGATGTGATTAACAAATTCATAGAGACAGAAACTAGCATGGTGGTTGTCAAGAGCTACGAAGATGGGAGAAATTGGGAGTTTCTGTCTAACGGACACAGAGTTTCTTTGGAAAAAGGAAAAAGTTCTGGAGATGGGTGAAATTGGTGGTTGTACAACAGTGTGAATAAATTAATGTATTTACTACTACTGAACTGTATACTTAAAGTTTAAAATGGAAATTTTTATTATGTATACTTCACAATAAAAAAGAAAGTAAAAACAAGTAAGTATAGGCCAATGTTAAAAAAATTAACAATGTTAACAAGCTACTGACTTTTTTTTTAAATTATAGTACTAGAGGGTTGAACCCAGGTGTTTTAGTTACTATATCTTTGCTGAGACACAATACCCTGCATCCACAGCTTCAGAGAAGAAGGTTCATTTTAACTTAGAGCTTGAGAAGGTCCTACTCCATTCCTGGATGGCCTGTCTTGGTGAAAGAACATACCAGAGGCCTAACTGGAGAAAAGCTGTTCATTCCATTGCAACAGGAGGCAGAGGGAGAGGAGGGCGGAACTAGTAAGGGAGATACGTCCTTCCAGGTTGTGTCCCAGCGATTTGTCCTATCACATCAGGCCCCACCTCTTAACAGCAAAGGAAATCGGTGGATTAATCCCTATGATTGAATCATCTTCCAAATCCATGAGGCTTTTTGGAGGACATCTTAGATCCAATACCAGGGTATTCACATTGAGCCACACCCTCAGTCTTTTTGTAGTCAGGTTTTCTCTTTGTAGCCTAGGCTGGCTTTGAACTCTATGTGCTCCTTCTGACTCATCATCTCAGTGCTGGGATTATAGGTGTGTGCCGTCATGTTCAGCTCTGTATCTGTTACATTTTAACATCATATGACATTTCTGATTTTTGACATATGTGTGTGTGTGTGTGTGTGTGTGTGTGTGTTTACTTTTTGTGAGTATGTATCTTGCTTCTCCTTCCTTATTTATCCTTAAACTTTTTTTTTTTTTTGAGACACAGGTTCTCGCTCTGTACCACACATTGGTCCTGAACTCACTGTGGAGCCCAGGGTGGCCTTGGACTCACAGCAGTCCTTCTGCCTCATCCTCCAGAGTGCTGGGATTACAGGCATGTGCCACCATGCCCAGCTTATGTGGTGCTGGGGAATTGAACTGGGTACTTAGTGCTTGATGAAGTGCTTACTAGGCAAGTGCTTTAACTGCTGAGCCATTACTCCAGCCCCTATCCTTAAGCTTTTTGAAAAGAAGATATATTTTCTAAGTAGAACCCAGTAAGGCAGATTATATTTGTTGTGGTTAGGATCTGGAATGTCCCCCGGAAGTCTCATGTATTTTAATGGAACCATGTGATGTTGGTGGATTGGGGTCTAGTCTGGAGAGGTGGATTGCAGTTAAGTTAGGATTAACGGTGTGTAGTGGCCACACCTGGATGCAGGAGGGACTGGTTACTGGGCGGAGACCTGAAAGGACACATAAGCTGCACCTGCCTTCCTGGAGGACCAGGACTAGTCTCAAATAGCCTCAGCTTGTCTTTCTGTTGGTCCGGGGAAACTGCCTCCATCTCTGTCTCTGCCATGTACTTTGATTGTTGCTGGCCACCCCTGAATGGACTGACTTTGGAGACTGTGAGCTAAAATAAACCTTTCCTTTCCTAAATTTGTGGGTGTTGGGTATTGAGTCACAGCAACGAAAAAGTAACTAAGACAATATTCATTTGTCCTTTAAATTGTGGTTGCTGATCCATTTACACTGGCAGGACTGTGCTTGAGTGCAAGAGGGGTAAGAAGTCTTTGCCATCAATAAATTCAAGGTTTGGTTGAGAGAACAAATATGTAAACATATAAGTACACCATGTTTTGTGAAGTGAATCAGTTCCACCTGGGGAGATGAAGGAAAGTTTTACCAAAATGGTGACATTGGTGTTCCATATTGAAAAATTAGCAGGAGGTTGCAAATAAAGATGAGGGGCATTTTAAGCAGAAGAAATGCTGGACACAAATGTGTAGAAGTGTGGGGTACAACATTGGCTGTTTTATTTGGGCAGTTGCCAATAATGTACTGTGGCAGTTTTATAAGTTGAAGAGAAATAAGGGCAGCAGGTAGGATGGAGAGCCAGGCACAGGAGCCAAATGAAGAAGAGTTGCGCTTGCTATGCGAAGGAGTTAGATTTTTTGGTAAGGGAGGTGTGGAGATTGCATGAAGGACTTAAATAGTAGACTCTTTGGTAATGTTAATGTTTGGGCTTTTAGAAAAATTGTTTTGTTATCATTGTAGCAGATGAGCTGGAGGGGAGCCAAAATGAAGAGAGGGATACATCTGGGGAACCTATCGAAGTGAAAGTAATAAGAAAAAGTAGAATGAATTAACCTGATAACGTCTGAGATGAAGAGAAATGTGTGGATGCAAGAGATATTTTGAGTTAGAATTATTAGGATTGGGCTGAGGTGTATCTCAGTGGTAGAACACTTGCTTGCCTTCGCAGGCTTTGAGTTTCATCCCTTGCACTTTCCCTATGCCCCCAAAAAGGTTAAAATTAGAAGGTGGTTCCTAGGTACCTAGGCTTAGATGATTTGAGTGTATAGTGAAATATTTAGTTAGAAGCAATGTGAGGGATTTAGCAGGTTTTAGGAATACAAGACAGAATTTTAAGGGAGAAGTAGTTAAAGCCACAAGATTGGATGTGACCATCCGTTGGATGGTGAAAAGAGAAGTTTGCAAGGCAGAACACAAGACTAAAAATCACATTCAGCCAGGCCCTGTGGCTCAGGCCTATAATTTGGGAGGTTGGGGCAAGAGGATTGCAAATTTGAGTTCAGCCTGGACAATATAGCAAGACCCTGCCTCAAAACAAAACAAACAAAACAAAAAGGGCTGAGGATATAGCTCAGTGGGAAAGCCTTGGACCCGGGTACCATAAAAACAAACACATAGAAAAGGCAAAGAGGAAAACCTACTAAAGGAGACGGGAAAGACAGGAGGAAAACCAGTCTTGGGCATCCAGTTTTATAGAATAAAGGAAGGAGAAATTTCAAAAAGCATGGTCGATTGTGTTGGTTCCTGTAGCCTAAATAAGATGAGGATTTAATGTGCCTGTTAGGTTTAGCAGTTGGAAGTCATTGATGTTGTCATTGCCTAAGCAGTTTTAATGGATTGAAAATGGGAAGGTATATCAGTAAATTAAAACTAGAAAGAAATGTAGAGTTGAAGGAAAGGTTTTAATGTTTGTTATCAAAAGATGTATGAGGTTATTTGCCATGAATGTGAGAGACTGAAAAGACAGAGGACAGTGTGTGTTGGATTATTTAAAAATTACCTGCTATGTGTATTGGAAGATAATATAAATTAAGCAGATTAATTATGAATACCTGGGCTGTATTTTTGGTACAATTTACTAGAACAGCAATCACCAACAAATAGAATACTCAGTGTTCACAGTCTTTTTTTTTTTTTTTTTTGAGACAGAGTATCACTGTGTAGTCCAGGCTGGTCCTGAACTCACCGTGCAGCCCAGGCTGGCCTTGGACTCATGGCAGTCCTCCTACCTCAGCCTCCCAAGTGCTGGGATTATAGGTGTGTGCCACCATGTCAGGCTTATGGGGTTCTGGGGGATGAACCTAGTGCCTTGAGTTGGGAGGCAAGCATTTAATTTCTGAGCTGTTCCTCCAGCCTCTCAGTGTTCAGTCATAAGGATCTTAAAGATTTTCCAGACTAATCTAGAAGATTAATCTTAAAGATTTTCTAGACTAATCCCTTCATTGGTTGGTAATGAAATTGAGACCTGGGTTGATACTTTTCCCTTTTAAATTATTAATTTTATTTATTTAAAATGATTCACAAGTTGTCTCAGTTACTTCTACATTTTAAATTTTATTTATGTAAAATGATTCACAAGTTGTCTCAGTTACTTTTTCATTGCTGTGACTCAGTACCCAACATCCACAAATTTAGGGAAGGAAAGGTTTATTTTAGCTCACAGTTTCAGAAGGTCACAGTCCATTCAGGGGCGGCCGGCAGCACTGGAAGGAAATGGCAGAGGCAGAGGTGGAGGCAGCTTCTCACGACATCACCAACAGGAAGGCAAGTTGAGACTAGTCCAAGTCCCAGTCCTAGTCCCCCAAGGAAGGCAGGATGCAGCTTATGTATCCTTCCAGGTCTCCTCCCAGTAATTAGCCTGTCCTGCATCCAGGTGTGGAAGTTGTGGCCACTACATGTCTTTAATCTTAACTTACACACCTTTAATCCTATTTTATACACTCTTAATCCTAAACTACATACTTTTAATCCTAACTTACACACCTGTAATCCACCCCTCCAGGCTAGGCCCCAATCTCTCAAAGGTACACAGTTGCAGAGACAATCTATAACATTTAAATACATGAGACTTTGGGGGACATTCCAGATCCAAACCACAATACAAGTTTTAAACTTTTTTTTCTCCCATTTCATTGATATGTATAAGCACAAAATTTAAGGTTTACAATGAAGTTGAGCATTTTGTGCACATACGTATCTTGTTGAGGTGACAAGGACTTTCCCAGTCTCCTTTTGTCCCTCCCTCCCATCCCACCATCCAAACCCTACCCCCCTGGTTCACTTTGTTTTTCATTTTAAGTTTCATGAGATAGTTGTGATCTGGATTTCTCATATGAGAGAGACCATTTGATGTTTCACTTTCTGCTTCTGAGTCACTTCACTAAGCATGCTGTTCTCAAGTTTCTTCCATTTGCCTGCAAAAGCCTCCATGCTGTTGGACTTTATAGATGCATAGTATTCCATTGTGTGTAAATACCACAGTTTGTGTATCCATTGGTCTGTTGGGTATTTTGGTGACTTCCTTATTTTAGCTATCATTCGTTGTGCTGCTATGAACATGGGTATACAGGTATCTCGGTTGTGTGTTGTTTTGACCTCTTTTGGAAATATTCCCAGGAGGGGTGTCACTGGATTGAAGGGGATATTTATTTCCATTCTTTTGAGAGATCCCCATACTGCTTTCCAGAGTGGTTGTAGGAATTTACATTCCCACCAGCAGCAGTGCAGGAGCTTTCCTTTCTCCCCAGAGCCTTACCAGCACTGATTACTATTTGACTTGTTGATATAGGCCATTCTCTCTGGAGTGAGATGGTATCTTAGCATTGTTTTGATTTGCATTTCCCTTATGGCTAGGGATGTTGAACATCTTTTCATGTCTCTGTTGGCCATTTGAACTTCTTTGTGAGTGAACTGCCTCTTCATTTCATTTGCCCACTTTTCAATAGGATCCTTTATTTTGGTAGGCTTACTTTTCTTCAGCTCCTTGTGTATTCTAGTTATGAGCTTCCTACCTGAGATGGTGGTGGTGAATATTTTTTCCCAGCTTGTTGGTTCTCTTTTTACAATGTTGATAGGTTCCTTTGCTGTACAGAAACCTTTTAATTTGACAAAATCCCATTTGTTACTAATGGGGATAATTTACTTTGCTTTTGATGCCTTGTCAAGGAAATCTTTGCCTACCCCTATGTCTTTTAGATATTTGCCAAATTTGTCTTCTAGAAGGTTCATTGTTTCACTTTTAATGTCTAGGTCTTTGATCCACTTTGATTTGATTTTGGTGCATGGTGATAGGTATGTGGCTAGATTCATTCTTCTGCATGTGCATGACCAGTTTTCCCAGCACCATTTGTTGAACAGGCCGTTTTTAAAATTTTTATTTAGAAAAGAATTTTCTTTTTTCAGGACAAATCTTTTTATATATGCTTTCTGAATAAAATAATTTTTAATTCCTAATTGTATATGTGACTTTAAAAAAAAACAAAGGTCTAATCTAGACAAATTATCATGAAAACCTTAAAAATAGTTATTTGTACATCAATCTAAGGCTTAGGTCTTAGATTATATATTTATCTCAAATATTTTGATATTCGTATTTTATAAAAAAATAACTCGGGAGTTCAGGAAGCATAGCTCAGGGGTTAAAGTTATTGCCTAGCAAACATAAGGTCCTGAGTTGATTTTCCTGCCTTACATAAACTGGACGTGGAGACACATACCGGTGGTCCCAGCACTTAGGAGGTTGAGGCAGGAATGTATTTGAGGCTAGCCTGGGCTAGATAGTGAATTGCCTGGACTACAGAGCAAGACTGTCTCAGAAAAGGAAAAGAAAACCAAAAAAGGGTTTCTTGAGACAGTTCTAACTATATCATTTTGAACTCAAAACCCTCCTGCCTCAGCTTCCCACAGGCTGAGATTATAGTTATGTGCTACCACCAAGCTTTCTTGTGATCTATTAGCTCTTTCACAACCAAATTAAGTGCAGTAATTCCAACAAGCATCATCATTGATAATACTGTATTTTTGGTCCTTTAGCTTAGCTGGCTGGAAGATTTGTTTTCATAGGTCTCAGCATTGGTACATAGTGGATGATTATTGAATAAATGTTTGAGTAGGTCTGTGCTGGATGAATTAATAGAATGTAGAAAAAAATAGGCTTGCCTTCTGTTCATGCATAAATTTACCAATATCTAAGGGAAGGAAATGTCCTATACCTTTAGATGTAACACTTGTTTTGGATGAGTTTCAGCGATCTCTGAGTTTGTGAGCTTTATTTTATTTTCAGGATTTAGAAATAGCCTTCCTCTCCCCAATTTGGTGTATCATAATCATAATAAATTTATTGAGTTGTTTGGCCTAGCCCTTAAATTTTTTGTTACACTCAAAGGAGATAATTGATACAAAGCAGTATTTTCCTCACTAGTCATGAGTGATCTTTTATTGTGGAGACCAGAAAATGTATTTGAACTTTTGATAATTGTAAACACGGTTTTCAGATTTGTTGAATGTTAGGAGATTTTTTTCTTGTTATTATTATTCTTTCAGTTTCTTCTAAGAGCTTGTCAGTTTTCCTTTTTTATAAAAACAGTTTAAAAGGATAAAGTGGGGTGGAGTGAGACTTCAGAGAGGACAGCATGGATTTATGTCATAAACTTGTACAACTATTAGGTGATTTAATTTTTGCCCTGGAGTATATACCCTTCCACATGACAACTTTAAGTTAGGTCACTTTATGGTTTTGTTCATGCTTTTGGCGTTTCTTTTGTAAAAAGCATTTGGATAGCTTTCTGACATGGTGTTCTTACTATAGTTTGCTAACGATGGTATTGGAGAAAGTTATTTTGCTCATATATTTTTGTAGTATTTAAAAAATAATGTTCAACAGGTTACCGTGACATGATTGTGACATACTGCTTAAAAAGCCTTAAGGAAAATAATTTTGAATCATCCTTTTTAATTTTATGAGGTGGCACAGGAGGGTTCTTTTAGTATAATATACATTTAATATATTAGCATAAAACCAAATTTATTCTTGACTGTCCAGGATGATTATTACTGAAAGAATCATTTAGATTGACAGGGCTACTAATAATGTTCAGTCTATAAGAATAAAACGTTTTGCATATCTGGTGATCCACCCTTTTTGTTGTGGCTATTGCTTGGCAGTAGAGCCTTTTGTTCTCTACTAGTACAGCACTGTCTCCGCACTATCTACCTCCGTTTCAGGTTTATGTTCTTCTTAAGAGATAATTCATTAATTATGCACTGGTACAGTCTTTTCATTTATGAAAAGATAGGAATTATACTTTACAGAGGCATTTTTCTTTTTCCAAATAAAAGATTAGGGCAATTTTTCACCTTTTTATTAATATGTGATTGTGACATGATATTTACATTTGCTTTGGGGAATTTGTCAGAAATGACACATAACAATCTTCCTGTCCAAACAAAGGATGGACTTGGGAGGCATGGACGACAGGGTATGAGGCTTTAATTTCCTTTTGCAAAAGGGTGTCCTTCCCACGTGCAAGTGGAGAAAGACCGGCCAGCATGGTCGGGGAGGGGGGGACCTATTTCCTAACTCGCAAGGCCCTTCCCCCACTGTTTCCCATTGGCGGGATTCACAGTCTTCCCGGGAAGGTCTAAAGCATTGGCTCAGGGCCACGTTCATCACAACGTCATTACTCAGGGCCAAGTTTATCACAACGTCACATCCTAATCCCTCCTCCCTCCTTTCTGCCTCTGTCTGGTCACCTGATCAGGTATGGCGTGAAAATGTAAAGATCCGCCATCTTGAGCAATGTGCCACCGTTACTGCTAGGTGATGCTCACAATTCCCCCCTTTTCTTTTTTAACTATTTGGCACATTTTCATTTACTCTTCAGACTTAGTTGTCTCTCAAACCCCTTTAACATGGTAAGAGCTAGGTGACTCTCAAAACTTTTTAACATATTGTAACTCATTTTATCAGGATTAGGCTGCGACCAGTTAGTCAGAGTCAGGCTTCCCTTTTGGCATGATTCAAGGGTTTGTCCCTTGAAGATTATTTTTATAAGCCCTTGAATTAGGCCCTTGATACAGAAAATAGTATAATAACCCAGGGCTGTTATTAGTCCTCCAGACATTATGGCGAGGAGAGATAAAGCAGACGCCATAACTTCCCTTATTTCTCTAAGCCAGTACGGCCCATCCAACACGGCATAAATTTTCCTCCTCTTGGCTAGGATCTTGTATATTAACCTGTTTATTTTCCTTGTCATCCTACTGGTTGTATCTATTTGTTTAAATACGTTTTTGACGACATCCCTTGTGTAATTAATGGATTTCTGTTGGTTATAGAAGACATCATTTACCTAGTCTAGATTTTTCTTAGCTGTATTGAGCCTATTATTAGGAAAATTTCTGGGGCTAGAAGATCTATTAAGGATTACAAATCTTTTCTTAGTCTAAAATAGAGCTGAGGCCTGGAAAGGCTGCTGAGGCCTGTATGCCAGAATGGAATGGAGAGCCAAATGGACCGAAGTGTACGTCTCATCCCAGTCAGCCATGAGGTTCTCAAGCAGTGCCCTCTGGCAGTACCACCAGACACTTGTTTGGGCCCCAGTCAAAGCAGACTGGTTGTTTGATTTCTCAAAGGACAGGCCTTTATCACATCGAGACATGATTCCCATGAACTTTAACCGTCCTTCCTGCCTGGAGAAGCATGAGGTATAGTTAGTGTCAGGGAGTGAGCGTCCGATGATTTCCGAGGTCCTCTGCCTTGGTCCCTTAGCATCTGGGAACTGCAGTGGCAGCATCCAGCAGGATGCATTACCCCAGGCCTCATTGTCCTGTAAGAGAGAGACCACATATTTTATGCCCAAGGAGTCTGGGGGTCCCTTCAACAGGAAACAGGGTGACTTGAGCCTCCAGCCATCCTGTCACGCCTGCGTAACAGGTGTTCTTATTAAGGGTGTGCACAGAATATTTGATCCATTCTAATCGGGCACCCAGGTTTTTGTATGTAACCCTTTTCCCTATAACTTGTTGTTGTAAGCCCTTGATATTTATCTTATTAATATTTGTAACCCGTAGTTAGTTACATTTTCACATGGCACAACCAGACTAACATCAAACTGGATTTCAAAAGAAACCATAGGACTGGTCTTTGTAACATTCGTAAAAATGCAATCCACAGCCCCCATAAGACCTATGAGTAGTATCATGACCTCTTTAGTGTTAGCTTTATGCCACTGGGATGCACTCTGCCGTCCGTACAGCTGTCTCTGTGGTTAGAAGCACCTGATAGGGCCCATCCCAGCTGGGTTCGAATTTATCTCCTTTCCAAGTCTTGATTAGCACCAGGTCACCAGGCTGGAAGTGATATGCTGTGAATTCAAGGAGGTGTTTGGGCGAGAAGTCCCTTTAGCCTTAAGGAAGACAAAGTGGAAGAGATAGATAACACATTCTCTGAGAAATTTGTCTTTAGTCTCTATGGTGGGGAGGTTTGAAGATGCACCGAGGTATGGCAATCCATACAGCATCTTATAGGCTAATAACCCTAGGCCCTTTCTAGGCATTGTCCTAATTTTAAGGAGAACTATGGCACGGGGTTATGAAAGTCCCACTTAATCTGTAATGCTTTCATACCACCCTGTAACACTGTTAATGTAAAATGACTACCATTATCAGAGTCCACATGTTTAATCAGACCAAACCTGGGGATAATGTGTTTTAGTAGCACCCAAATCACAGTTTTAGCCATGGCATTTACTACAGGGTAAGTTTTTACCCATCCAGTTAGATGATCAACTATAACCAATAAATGTTTTAGCCTTACCACCGTTGGCATTTTTGTAAAGTCCACCTGTAGCTTGCTTTTTTCAGAGTTTACAATAACCCACCATTCCTAGAAATTCTCAGAGTTCCCTTTTTGTCTTTGGCCTAGTATAACTCATAATTCCTTTAATCCCCTCTGGATCAATCCTCCGTTTCTCCCTCACCAATAAGATGACCTAGATATTTAACTTCTTTTTTAGTAAATTGTAACTTACTTTTTGAGATGCGTAACTCCTTTTGGCCCAAGAAATTTAGCAGATTCACTGTGGCCCTTGAGACCTGAGGTTTAGTTTCATCTGATACCAATAAATCATCGACATATTGTAGAAGATTAGTACCTGGGGTAGGGGTGAATTCCTCCAGTGTAGACTCTAGTATTTGACCAAATAGGTTAGGGGCTTCAGAATCTCTGTGGAAGCACCGTCCAACAACATTTTTCTTACCAGATTTTTACTTGAAAGCAAAAAGATCTTGTATTTGGGTCCAGTTATCCTTTAAATTTATCATATTAAACCATCTGCAGTCTACAGGAAGCCCACTTCAAAAACAAATACAGGTTTGAAACCCTCGGTAGGATTTTATCATAGGGAACTCTTGACCACCCCTATTTATCAAGAGCTATAAAGGTGTCTATTTCTTTTTATATAATCATAACAGTTTTTCCCATTTTATCCGGCCTTAACTAGATTGCCCAGCCTTTCAGAGATACCAAGCTGTTTTTATTAACCAGCCCCATTCTACAGTAGCAACAGAGAGTCTCACTTTGCCTCTTTCCATCCCGCCCCACAAACAGTTCCTGAGTCTCCCTCAAGAACCTTTTATAGACCTCTCTATTTATCCCTTTAATTTTGTAAAAGGAAAAAAAAAGAAAAAATTTTCTCCCCCGAATCTGGCCAGACTAGGACTTTGCGTCTCCCCTCCAGAGGTAACAACGGGGGCTCTAGACCTAGTGTCCTTCAACCCTGGTTTTTTCTTTGCCACATTTAACAATCCTTAGTCACCTCCTGGTGCAGTAATGAGCTCCCAGCCTCCTTTTTTTTTTTTTTTTTCTTTTCAGGTTATCGGTGAAAATTCCAGCACCCAAAGATTTTTTCTTAAATCTGGTAGCAAAAGAACTCCTGTTTTATTTATTTATTTTTGATCAAATGGAAGCCTTATGTTACTTATGGGGATTGGGCATTTAAGCCTCATTTCAGGACCCTGGGACTGATTTTTTGTTTTGACTCCCTTCGTAATTAACTCTCTGAGATCTTGCATTTGAGCCCTGTCCTCAGGGCCATTAAGTCTTTTTCCATTCCACCCTTGACTTGGTAAAGGGTAGGGTCTGTTTTTAAGGCATCTTTTCATTATGTTAATGTTTTAACTTTTCTGTTTCCTTTGGCCCCACCAGCATGGGCCCTTTCAGTTTGGCCAAACTGCAAACTTTTTATTTATTTTTGTTGTTGTTCTTTTTTTTTTACCACTTTATACAAGAATTATCTTCCTGAAATTTTAACATGTTTCCTGCTGGACTCCAGGGGAACCTGGGAGAATTTCAGTTGTTCTTGTAAACCCATCTTTTAGTGGTAAGCCTGGAATTTTTACCTCCCATCCTCACACAAATTGATTTTGAATCCTTTGCCCGGAGAAGGCTTATCGTGCCCACTACCCCCCCCACCCCCCTCGCCCTCCGCACATGTGCGGGGCAAACCGGGCGGGCGGCGGCGGTGCAGACCCACCGACCGACCCCTCCCGGCCCGTGTGCGGCATGTGGGAGAGCCCCCGGAGGACGCGGGAAAACCTCGGCAGGCTTCCCCTCAGGCCCTTGCCCAACCTCGGGCGCTCGCTGGCTGCTGCTTCCGCCGCCCCTCTTGTGGGAGGCGAAGGGCGGCACTCGCGCACCAACCTCGGGTCTGCTCCGTGTGATGGCGGGCAACCCTCCGCGGCGTCCCGCTGGGGCACGTGTCCCTGGGGCGCGGCCACGCACGCGCCATGGAGGGCTGCGGAACGAGCCCGCCTCGGCGGGACACGGCGCAGCGGGGTGGGGCGTGCACGGGTTGCCCGGGCACCCCCACTCCCGCCGCGCGACGGGCAGCGCGGTGGCTACCAGACAGACGGCGAGCGGAGGCTGGGGCGCTTGTGGCGCGGGGGAGGTTAGGAGCGGACGGGCAGACGCCACCGCCACCAGGGAGGGCGGTAAGCTGACCCACACGCACACGGGGCGGACTCCCGCTAGGACGCGGAACCACCTCCCCCTCCCGTGGCACACGCGGCATGCATCTCTGCGACCCCTCCCTCTGCCAGCCACGTCACCAGCGCGCGTGCTGGCGACGGGGTGGAAGGGAACCGCAACGCTCGCGCGTCCCTCCCGCTTCACCGGGGATATCTTGCTAACTCCAAAATTCTGAACCCTGAAATCTTGAAGAAAGCTCAATCCCCTCATTTTCGGAGTTAACTCCGAAATTCCTGGAGCTACTCAACCCCCCCATTACCGGAGGCTTCTCGTAAACTCCAAAATTCCTGGTCACCAAGGCAGTACTATGAGACTTCTCAACCTTCCTACCTTAGTCCATGTGTGAAGATTTCCTGACCAGCCGCGTTTTTTTTTTTTTTTTTTTTTTCATTCCTCTTGTAGCATCATCCTTACTGTCTCCAAATATAAATGGTCTCGGGCTTGCAGAGCAGGCCACCTAGAAGGCTAGGTGGGACGCCTCCTTCTCTTCTCGGGGTGTCCCTCTCCAGCAGGCGTGCAAATCCCGGATGAGCCCCCAAATTGTTAGAAACGGCGCATAGCAATCTTCCTGTCCAAACAAAGGATGGACTTGGGAGGCATGGATGACAGGGTATGAGGCTTTAATTTCCTTTTGCAAAAGGGTGTCCTTCCCATGTGCAAGTGGAGAAAGACCGGCAAGCATGGTCGGGGAGGGGGGGACCTATTTCCTAACTCGCAAGGCCCTTCCCCCACTGTTTCCCATTGGCGGGATTCACAGTCTTCCCGGGAAGGTCTAAAGCATTGGCTCAGGGCCACGTTCATCACAACGTCATTACTCAGGGCCAAGTTTATCACAACGTCACATCCTAATCCCTCCTCCCTCCTTTCTGCCTCTGTCTGGTCACCTGATAGGGTATGGCATGAAAATGTAAAGATCCGCCATCTTGAACAATGTGCCACCATTACCTCTAGGTGACGCTCACAATTACTACATATTTGTATCATATTTAGACTTTTTGATTCTCGTCTCTTCTTTCTTCTCTCTGTTCTCTTTCCCCCTTTTCTTTCCCTGATCCTCTTCATGTCTTCAAAAAGTCTGCTTGTCTGTTTCTTATATCTCCCCTTTATTTTACTCTTTATTTATATTTTGAGTTCTTCCTATAAGAGAAACCATGCACTATTTAACTTTTTGTGTCTGACTTATTTCACTTGACATTATGGGCCCAAGGTCGTTCATTGTCTTACAGATGACTTCAATGCACTCTTTTTTATGGCTGAGTAAAATTTTATTGCGTACTTCTATAATACATTTTCATTACCCATTTGTTTGTTAATGGTCATCTGGGCTATTTCAGGAGCGTAAGTGTGAGGCTGGGGATCCAGACCAGGATCTCACAAATGCTAGTCAAGCGCTCCACCTCTCATCTGTGGAAGAGGAAGAAACAGATGAAGAAGCAACTTTCATTGTTACCCCATGCATACCTCATGCACATAGATTGTAAATTCCCATAGTCTTATTCTGTCAAAATTACTAGTGTGTAGTATAGATATTTTGGTGAAATTAAAAATAAAATGATACGCCTGGGAAATATTGAGGAATGCTCAAAATTTTGTTGCTAAGCTCTTTTAGAGTGTTATTGCCAGATTAACAAACCAAAGTATACTATCAAACAAAATATGGTATTTATGAATTGGAATTTTTTTCTGTGAGTTGGAAATACTAATGTAGAACTTTGCTAAGCACTTTTAAATCTTTCATTAGATATAAAATCATTTGTTTTATTCATAGTAAATAAATATTTTGAAAAATATCATCTCATTAAAAAATAATAATTTGGTTAGCCAGGTATGGTAATGCATACTTGTAATCCCAACATTCGGGGAGGCTAAGGGAGGAAGATTTTTAATTGAAGCCCAGCCTGGCAAAAGTGATTTAGAAAGACCTTGTCTCAAAATTTAAAACAAAGAATTTGTAGTATTTGTACAAAAAAATACTTTTATAGCTCTTAAAAAGGATTCATAGGTTGTTGAGAGGACTGGTTGCTAATTCTTCTACTCTGTAATTGACACTTAGTTACAGTGGTCTGTACACTAGGCTGAAAGAGCAGGCATGTTAATATCCAATTATTTTAGTTGTTTTAATTGTTCAAAAATAGCTTCTTGAGATATACACATGCCATAAAATGTACCTGTTTAAAAAGTAAAATTTAGTGATTTTCAGCATATTTATAGAGTAGTGCAACCATGAGTATCACAACATTTAATTTAAAAACTTTATTACCCTAGAAAGAAACCCTGGATCCATTAGCATTCATTCCTCCTTTTTCTTCATCAGCCCACCTTAGCCCCTGACAACCACTAATGTACTTTCTGTCTCTGTGGTTTGCTGTTCTGGATATTTTGTGTAATGTCCTGGCTTATTTAACTTCATATACTATTTTCAAGGTTTATTTACACATACTTTATTTTTATTACCAAATAATATTCCATTATGGACACCATATTTTATTTACTTGCTAATTAGCTTATAAACATTGGGTTCTTTTATTTTTGGGTTAAATGAATAATGCTACTATGTACATTTGTGTACTTTTTTTTTTCCTTTTTGAAGTACTATGATTTGCAAGGGCTGTGAGGTGTATCTTTGGCTCTTTTTAAATTTTCTTTTGAGACAGGGTCTTGCTAAGTTGTCCAGATTGGCTTGAACTTGTGATCATCCTGCCTCAGGTTCCCCAGTGGCTGGAACTTGCGGTAGGGTGTATGCCACTGCACTCATTATATACACATTTTTTTTGTGTGGAAATATTCTCTTGAGTATTTATCTAGGAGTAGAATTATTTGATCATATTGTAGCTCTGTCTTCACCTCATTTTAAAAATCTTTAGTATTATTTTTGTATTACTTGGTTTGAACCTAGGGCCTTGGCCATGCTAGGCAAGTCTTCTGCCGCTAAGCTGTTCCTCTGCTCCAGTGCTCACATTGAGAAATCATCAGACTGTTTTATGAATAGCTATGCCATTGTATATTCCTATTAACAATGCAGGAGAATTCCAGTTCCTTTTATCTTTGCTAACTCTGTGTTGCAATCCTTCTCACTCTCCCAATTCAATGATTGAATCCAGAGCCTCATGTTTGCTGAGCAAATCATAAGCAAATACTCTACCAATAAGCTATATCTCTAGCCCTTTTCATTTTTAAAAAAATTAGAGTTGCTAAGTTGCCAGCACTGGGCATGGATATGTGATCCTCCTCCTTCAACTTCCTGAGGAGCTAGAATCAGAGGCATGTGCCACCATGCCAGGCTTGTCTGTCTAGTGTGTGTTTTTATGTGTGTCTGTCTGTCTATTTGTTCTTTCTTTCTCTTTTTGCATTCCTGGGGATTGACCTATATCCCCAGCCCATTTTTTAATTTTTATTTTGAGACAAGGTTTCACTAGGATGCTGAGTTGCCCAAACTGGGCTTGAGTTTGCAGTCTTCCTGTTCCAGCCTCCCCTTTTGCTGATGTGATAAGCCTGTGCCACCAGGCCCAGCTTTGTCTTTCTTTTTGTTCCTAGCCATGTTAGTGGCTGTGAACTAAGAACTCATAACAGCTTGAATTTTCAGTGTTTTAAAAATGTCGAGTACATTTTTCATTGCTTATTGCCCATTTGCTTATCTATAAAGAAATGTCTATTAAAATTTATTTGCTCATTTTAAAAATGGATTATTTTTATATTGTGAAAGTTCTTCATATAATTTATATGCCCTTGTATTTTCTAAATAAATCTTTTTTCAAATATTATTTTAGTTGGCATTCCATTACTATAACAAGTATCAGTGATAATCAGCTTCTAAATAGAAAAGGTTTATTTTGGCTCATGTTTGTAGATATTTCATTCCATGATCACTTGGCCCTGTTACTTTTAGGCCTGAGAGAGAGCAGAATTACTTACCTCATGGTGACTAAGAGGCAGAGAAGGAAAGAAATGGGAAAGGGTACCAATATTCCCCCCAAAGGCATGATAACCCAACCTAACTTTCTTCCACTAGGCCCCGCCTCTTTAGGTTCTACCACCTTCTGATAGTGCCAAGCTTTAGATCAGGTTTTTTACTCATTGGCCTTGGGGGGGGGGGGGTCCCATTTCAGATCCATACTGTAGTATATATTTTGCAGTTATTTTCTCCCTTTCAGTGCACTGTATTTTTACTTTGATGTTATCTTTTGAAGCACAATTACTTTTGATGATTAATTTATCTAGTTTTTTTTTCTGTCATCATATGCCTTTGGCATCTTTTTATAGATTAAAGCATTCATCAGTTAAACCATTATTTAATCAAGGATTGCAAAGATTTGCTCCAGAGTTTTATCTCTTACCTTTAGATCTATGGTTTTATTTTTGGGGGGCCGTTTTTGGGGAATGGGAAAGGGGTGTTGAATTGAACCCAGATAGGCAAATGCTCTACCATTGAGCTCCAGCTCCGGCCCTATTTTGAGTTAATTTTTTTGTGTCTGGCATGAGGTAGGCCCAACATTATTTTCTTTTGCAGGTAAATATCCAGTTGTCCCAGCACCATTTGTTGAAAGGACTATTCTTTCCTCATTGAGTTGTTTTACCATCTGTGTTGAAAACCAGTTGACCAGAAATAAAGTGCTGGACTCTCAGTTTTTTTTCCATTGGTTTACATGCCTATTCTTTTGCCTAGAACCACACTTTTTGATTACACTAACTTTATAGTAATTTTGTTTTTTGGGTTTTGTGAATCCTCCAACTTTGTTCTTCCTTTTCAGGATGACTTTGGCTTGTATTTCCACATGAATGTTCCTTACATTTCCATATTACATGATCATATTTTAGGATTATATTGTCAAATTTAACAACATAAGGCATTTAGCTGTTGTTATTATTATTTTGGTTCTGGGGAGTAAGCCTGGGGCCTTCACACTGAGCTACATCCCAGGATGGACTTGGACTCACAGTAATCCTCCACCTCAGCCTTCCCAGTACTGGTGTTAGAGGCATGCGCAACCACACCTGGCTTTATGTGGTGCTGGGGAATTGAATTTAGGGCCTTGTGTTTGCAAGACAAGAGCATTAACCACTGTACCATTCCTCCAGCCTCCCACGCCACCCCTTTTAAAAAAATTTTGAAACAGAATCTTGCTAAGTCATTTAGTTGTCTAAATTGGGCTCTAATTAGTGATCTTGTGCCTCAGCTTCTCCAGGTGCTGAGAATACAGGCCTGTGCCACTGGTCCTGCTGCACTTAGGCTTTTGAAAGGGGTGTAACTGAATTTGTAGATCAGTTTGGGAATTATCATTTTAACAGTGTTAAGTCTTTTCAGTTCTGGAACATAGTAGTATTTACATTTGTTTAGTTGTGTTTGTTTGTTCGTTTGTTTATGTAGAGACAGGGTTTTGTTCTAAAGTCCATACTGGGCCTGAACTTACTATGTTGTCCTGGCTGGCCTCAAACTCATGGCAGTCCCCCTGCCTCAGCTTTCGAGCACTAGGATTATAGGCAGGTGCTACCATGTGTGGCTAATATTCAGTTGTGCTTTAACTTCGTTCAGTGATGCTTAGTAGTTTTCCATGTACAAGTCTTGCATTTCTTTCATTGAATTTTTTATGTATGCACTCTTTGTCCTGTTACTGTAAATTAAGTTTTTTCATTTATTTATTTTGTGCGATACTGAGGATTGAGCCCAGGAACTTCCCACCGAGCTACATTCCTGATCTATTTTTTTTTTTTTTTTTTTTTTTTTTTTTTGGTTTCGAGACAGTTTCATCAAGTTCCTGGTGAAACTGGGCTTGCGCTTGTGATCCTTCTGCCTCTGCCTCCTGGAGTGCTGGAATTAAAACTTCTTTCTGTGATTCCATCTTCTTGTTTTTCCTTTTGAGGCACTCTGTGGTCCAGACTGATCCTAAACTCTCTATGTAGTAGCCCTGGCTGGCCTCCAACTCACAGCAATCCTCCTGCCTCAGCCTCCTGAGTGTTGAGATTACAGGCGTGCACCTGTAATGCCTGGTTCATATGGTACTGAGGGATCAAAACTAGGGCTTTACACATGCTGGACAAGTGCTGTAACTGCTGAACTATACCCCACATTTTTAAAAATCAGACCATCATACAAATTAATAGGTTTCATTTTGGCAAATTGGTATGTGCATATAACATACTTTAATGAAGAGGGGGTATAAGAATGGAAATTGTTTTCTGAATTTTCATTTTTGTGTTGTTCACTGGTAATTTAGGGAAATACAGCTGATTTTTTTGTATTGCTCTTGTATCTTATACTTTGTTGAACTTACTAGTTATTACAGTGTGTTTTTTGGGTGTGTGTGTATTCATTGGAATTGTCTATGTACAAGCTCATACTTTTTGGAAGTAGAAATAGTTTTAATTCCTCTTTTCCTTTTGGATGTCTTTTATTTCTCATTACTTATTGCTTTGACCCCAGCATTATTTATAATCAAGAATAAAAGTGATTAGAGTATCCTCTTATCTTTCTGTTCATATTGGGGGAAATCATTCAGTTGTAACTGTTACTGCATGGCCTTTTCCCTGTCTGGTGTTGGGGATTGAACTAGGGACCTTTACACTGAGCCATATCTCCAGCCTTTATTTTTCTTTCTATTTTGAGATCGGGTTTTGCTAAGTCACTAAAATGCCCAGGCTGGGTTCAACATTACAATTCTCCTGCCCCAGCCTCCTGAGAGTTAAGAGTACTATGCCTGTGCAAATGGCCTTTGTGAGGTAGGGGAAGCTCCTTTATGTTCCTAGTTTTATTTGTTTGTTTGTTTTTGGAGTTCTTTTTCTTCTTTTCTTGGTCCCTTTGTGTTCCTAGCTCACGGGATTTTGTCACATATTGTGTATCGATTGATAATTGTTTTTTTTTTTGTTTTTTGTTTTTGTTTTTGTTTTTTACTTTGTATGATTTTTTTTTTTTTGAGGCAAGATCTCACTCTGTAGTCCAGGCTGGTTCTTACTCACTGAACAGCCGTGGCTAGCCTCTTAATTCATAGTAATCCTTCTGCCTCAGTCTCTAAAGACTGGGATTACAGGCGTGTACAACTACCTCAGTTTATGTGGTGCTGGGAATCAAACTCAGTGACTTGCACTTGCAAGGCAAGTATGAGTGATTTGTGGGCTGGCCAGTGAAGGAAGAGCACCCACCAGATGTGGGAGGTCCAACTGGAACTCCAGCAGTATAAAAGGAAGGGAGAGGGAAGATTGTTATAGCTTCTTCCTCTGAGAAAGCTCTCACCTTCGCAGTTATCTGTGGACAGCGACTTGCTACCCACCACAGATCTTCAGCACAGATTTGCTCCAGTCTCGACTTGTGCCTCTCTGCCTGTTGCTGCTCTTCAGTCACCAATCTTCAGGCTTTGGTCTTAGACCAAGATCTGCAGTAGACTCTCACCTCACCAGCTGCCCTGCAGTCCTGGATGGGAGATCTACTTCATAGCCATCTTGGACTATCTCTATCCTTGGATTTGTAAGCCTTCCTAATAGATCATTTTGTGATAAAATCTGTAAATTCTGTCTTTGAAAGAACCCAAACTGATACACCTACGTATCCATCCCTAACTTCATGCACACATACAAGAATTAAACCCAGGATCATGTGTTTGGTAAGCAAATACTGTGCCACTGAGTTAATTTTTCTTTTTTTAATATACATATTCAACACTATAAATTTTTCTCAAGTATTTTTATTACTGTATCCGACAAGTTTTGTTCATTTGTATTTTCTCTTTTATGTAGTTCATACATTTTAGATTTTTCTTGAGATTTATGACCCAGGTGTTATTTATATGTTTTTAATATCCAAGTATTTTGAGATGTTCTGGGTCTCTTTCTTTGCTGATTTCTAATTTAATTACTTTGTAGTCTGAGAGCAGACATTGTATGATTTTTATTCTTTAAAATATGTTGACTTCTTTTTTGACCAGATTGTGGTCTATCTTGGTGAATGTCCCATGTGAGCTTTAGAAGAATGTGTATTCTGCTGTTAAAGTAGTTTATGAATGTCTGTTTCACCGAGTGGATCAGTGGTGGTATCGAGTTCAACTGTGTGCTTACTAATTTTCTACCTGTATGGTCTAGTCTTATCTATCTCTCCCTCTTCCCCCACTCCTTTCTCGATACTAGGTATTGAACTTTCTTTTGTTCTAGAGATTGAGCTAAGGGCCTTCATACTGAGTGACATATGCAGTTCTTTATTTATTTAAAATTTTTTGAGATAGCCTCACTGAATTGTTCAGGCTGGACTCAAACTTGAATTGCTCCTGCCTCAGTCTTCCAGAGTGCTGGGATTACAGGTGTGTACTGTCTATTTTTGATAGATTGAAGCCTCTGACCTTAACAGTGTGTTCATCTGCATCGCCTTTTAATTCTCTGAGACTTTTGGTTCACATACACACAATATATGTTAAGAATTGTTGTGTCTTTTTGGAGAATTGATCCTCTTATCATTGTGTAATGTCCCTCTTTATCTCTTAGAATTTTTCTTAATCTGAAGTCTGGTGTGTCAGAAATGGATATAGATACTTCTATTTTCTTTTGATATGTTTTAGAATAGGGTATCTCTCTATATACATTTACTTTTAACCCATATGTTTCTTTATATTTGAATCAGGTATTTGTAGATAGCATATAGTTGGCATATGGTTGTGTCTTATTTCTTGATCCATTTTGTCAGTCTGTCATTTGATTCATATATTTAGACCATTAACATTGACATTATTAATAACATAGTTTACTTCACCTTGAAGGATAAATTTGTGAGGTACAGATTTTTAGGTTGGTGGTGTTTTTTCTTTCAATACTTTAAATATTTTATTTTCTTTTGCTTGAATTGTTTCTGAGGAGAAATTGAATGTAATTGTCTTTGCTCTTAAATCATCTCTCTGAAGTAGGGCTACATTTTAAAAATTTGTAGATGAGTAGGCCGGTAATCCCAGCACGCTTGGTGATTGAAACCTATGCTTTTGGTCTATGAACTTTGCAAATGCCTCTTAGTGCCTCCCTCCCCCCTTTTCCTATTTAGGCCAAAATGGACTGGAATTGAGTCATTCCAGGATAATTAGATTCAGATATAACCCCATCAGGTGAGACTCCAGTTAAATAATTTCCCTGAGGATGGAACTTGTTAAGAACAGAATTAACAGAATGGTTAAACAAAAGAAAGAAAGAAAAGAACAGAATGGTGAGTGGGGCATAGAGAGGCATGCCTATACCTTCATCTCTCTGCAAAGCTGAGATAGGATTGAAAATTCGAGTCCAGACAAGGTGACTGAGTAAGAGCCTGTGTCCAGAAACAGAAAACAAGACAAGAAATTCAAACCACACATGCAAAACAAAACAAAACACACACAAAAAAATGCTGAGAATGTAACATACAAAGGCCCTGGGTCAGTCCCCATTACACACACACACACACACACACACACACACACACACACACTCACACACGCCCCCCCCCCCTAAAAAATAATAGAATGGAATATGGAATGTTGGTGCATTTCAAAATGGTTTCTTTGTCTCTCCTCCTGCCAGAAGCTATAGTGGATTTTCCCTCTGAATTGAATGGGAGAAATAGTTTGAGCTCCTTGAGGTGAACTTCGAGAAGTGTGGGTCTCTCCTTTGTCTAGGTTCCCTTGAAGGTTTTGTGTTTTCTTTGTTTTTGGTTGGTTGGTTGTTTTTAGTAGCAATAGGGATTACACCCAGCATCTTCACATTGAGCTACACCTTCAGGCTTTTTAAAGTTTTCTTTCGAGATGGAGTTTCACTAAGTTGCAAAGTCTGGGTTTAAAATTGTGATTCTCTTGTCTCAGACTCCTAGAGTTCTGGTATTACAGAAGTGTCCAATGTCCAGCTCTCTTGGACTTTTTAACTCTCAGTTGTTTGTGCTGAGCCTTCATTAGCTAGTCAGTTACAGTTTCAGTTTTCCTTCCTCAGCACTTAGCCTACATTGGTTTGTGCTTATGGTAGTTTGTGGTTTTCCGTATTTGTCTGTTTCTTAAAATCTGGTGTCATCATTTGCTCTGTGACCTCACTTCTTTTATGAATCTAAGAAGAGTTGGGTGTATGCTTATCACAATCTAGTGTACTTAGTCCAATTAATTTATCCTGTCTCAAAAAACAAAACAAAAGAATCAAGCCACACACGCAAAACAAAACAAAACACAATGCTGGGAATGTAACTAGGTCTGTCCCCATTAACACACACACACACACACACACACACCCACCCACCCACCCACCCAAACTCAAAACTAAACAAAACAATATCTTTATAATTTCACTCTTAAATTTCTGTGACATGATAAATATCTATCCTAGGGGCCATGGGATGCCATTGAGTGATGTTTTTAACTATATGTTTTTAGCTGTTCTGGAAATACTCTCACAAGTGCATTGATAAATAACGTTTATTTATTTTAATAACATTTGGGTATCTCTTGGCCCAGGCAATTGACATGTAAAATTAACCATCCCAAGGATGTTGTCTCAGTAGTTTATGATTATATTATGAATATATGTATTTGTTTACATGGTCTTGAGTCTCATTATTCCAGACAAGAGAATATTCCCCTTGTTTTAGTGTTGATATCAAATCAGTGCTGTTTTAAGGATTTCAGCGTCTGTGTATATTTGGTACACCTGTTTTTACATTTTCCAATACTTGCTAAACTACTCTGCATTTTGTTTGGTGTATACAAGGTGCAAGCAATCACTTTGTTCTTTATAGCTTTTGGCTGAGAATTCGATGTCTGTGAAAGAGGCAGATTAATATCTTGGAAACTGAAACCCTGTGTGATTGTAGGATAGCAATAATGTCAATTTCCCAGATCCTGCTCTCGATGTACTTTGGTCTTGAACTACAGGAATAAAGCTCTTCTCAGAGATTATCTCATTTCTTTTTTCTCCTATTGTAAGTGAGAGTATTTATACTCAAAGAGTGTCTTTCGAGTATCAAATTTAAGCTCTTCAGAAAGTTGAACAGCCAGGTGACTTTTTTGGTTCCTTTTTCTCTGTCTCATTGTTTAGACTTGAATTGATCACTTCATGCCAGTGGTCCAGATGCATTATTAATTTTATAAAAAAACTAGTCCACTGGTGGGTTTCATGATTGGTTGAAATCACACTCCTTGTTTTAATTCTTTCTCGCAAGTTGTCTTTTGATAATGAAAAATAATTGTTACCACTTAATGAGATGAACGTTGAATATCAGGTCTGTGCATGGCACTTTCCATAGTGTAACATTTGTCTCCATCATTAAAAATATTCTGCAAAGTATAGTTTTGAAACTAGTAAAAATTGACTTGAAATTTCAATTCTATTCTTACCAGATAATGTGTTTTTATATTGAGTCATAGTTTTTCTTTCTTTAAGTCATCAAACAGAAATTTTCTGGAGTTGTGATTGAAATAGCACAAAACCTTGATAAACTTGACAGGGCTGTTTTCTAGTGTGTACATTCTTAATTTTATGTGAAATTGTAAATATATAGAAGCAGTCACAGCATAACCCTTGGAATCATTTGTATGGAAAAATTCCATAGTTGGTTAATGTCTTAGTTACTTTTTCATTGCTGTGACTCAATACCCAACACCCACAAATTTAGAAAAGGTTTATTTTAGCTCACAGTTTCATATGGTCACAGTCCATTCAGGGGCGGCCGGCAGCAATCAGGGTACAGGATAGAGACAGAGGTGGAGGCAGCTTCTCCGGACATCACAAACAGGAAGAGAAGCTGAGGCTAGTTGAGACTAGTCCTAATCCTCCAGGAAAGCAGGTGCAGCTTATATATTCTTTCAGGTCTCCACCCAGTAATTAGTCCCTTCTGCATCTAGGTGTGGCCCCTACACACCGTTAATCCTAACTCGCATGCTTTTAGTCTTAACTGCAATCCACCCCTCCAGACCAGACCCCAATCCACCAACATCACATGGTTCCATGGACAATTCATAACATTAAGATACATGAGACTTTTGGGGGATACTCCAGATCCTAACCACTACATTTAGTGAGCGCTTACTCTGTATATATGGTATTGTATGCAAGAGATAAAATTATAAAAACATAAAAAGCCATATCTATACTGAAAAACTTTAATTGGTTGGAACTAGTAGACAAATAGTTAAAAAATAATTATGAATTAATAGTTGATAAGTACCATGATAGTGGTAAAAGGTGTACATGAAATAATAAGCGTCAATTCCAGACCTAGATCTAAAGGCTTCACAGAAGAAGTGATGTAGAGGGTAAGGTGTAGAGGATAAATGAGAGCAACAGAGACAAGGTAAACGATTAGAGAGTATTTGAGGCTGGGATAGGAGGTGTGGTTCGTATATTTATTAGTGCCTGATTGAACCAAGGACCTGTTTTATTGTTTTTAAGCATAATTTTATTTAGTTATAATTCATATACCATGTAGTTGTTTAAGTATACATTAATGGATTCTCAGAGTCTTTAGTAGTTTGCAACCATTATTACTTCTAATTCTAGAATATTTTCATTGCCCCAGGAAGAAATCCTATACTCATTCACAGTCGTTCCCCATTTCCTCTTTTCTGCAGTCCTCTCAACTACTATTCTGTCTCTGTAGATTTGCCCATTCTGAATATTTAATACTACTAGAACTATACATTATGTGGTTATAACTGGCTGTTTTTCACTTAACATAATGTTTTCAAGGCCCATCTATGTTGTAGCATGTATTGATATGAGAGCCCGTTTCAGGGAATGTTGATATGGTTAAACTTATCAAAACTTAGGATTACAAGTTCACATTGATCAATATGGTTAGTTCCTAGAGTAAGAATTTGAGGATAGAGAGGTTTTCTTACTAGAGCGTTAAGCAAAAGTCTAATCAAATACAACATTGTCAGCTTTGGTATGGAGATATGACCTTTATCCTACGGGCCATGGGCTGCCATTGAGTCATGTTAAGTATGAAAATGATACGGGTTGGATGGAAGAGACTGTAGCATTATCACGTTTTTGGAAATGTGATTTGCCATACGTATTGTAGTATCCTTTTTGAAATAAGATAAGGAAACGAGAAAGATGGCTTGAACGATTGAATACAATTTTGTATATATGAGTTCAAAATGCTTATCAGATTTCCTTGTGGAAATATTAAGAAGTTTGGACTCCTGGTAAGATACTGTCCCATTCCCCCCCTCCCCCCGGAGAAATAGTATTGTCAGAGCCCAAATAGCAGACATTTAACTGTGAAGATTTTCTAGTTTATTCTGTTTTCTTTTTAAACCTATGGCCAAGATTTTGGACACTTTAGCCTTCTTAAATCTTTTTTTTTTTTTTTTTTACTAAGGATGTCCATGACAGAGATTCTTATAATGTGCTTACATTTTATATTTTAAACAACATTTTTATTCCTCTCATTTTCTTCTTAGAAGTTTTTTAAAATATATTTGCAATACATGATATTTACATTTCAGGAGGATTGATATATATGTATATATTTGTGTGTATATGTTTTATATCTTAATCATTTGTGGTCACTTTTGATTGTTTTTTTAATGACAATTTAATTTCTTAATTTTAAATGATTCTTTAACTTTCTTTCAAGTTGCAACTTAACTTTTACTGTTGTACACCCCGGGGAGATAATCTTTTAAAATTCCTATTCCCTTGGCCTTTCAATTTTTATATTTTTAAATAAATTTTTTTTTCTTTTTTGAGACAGGGTCTCTCTCTGTAGCCCAGGCTGATCCTGAACTCACTATGTAGCTCAGGCTGCCTTTGGACTCATGGCAATTCTCCTGCCTCTGCCTCCCGAGTGCTGGGATTACAGTTGTGTGCCACCACTCCTAGCTTTATGTGGTGCTGGGGAGTCAAACTCGGGGCCTTGTGCTGACAAGGCAAGTGCTTTAACCACGTTGTCATTCCTCCAACCCTGACGTAAAAATTTGAGTAGCTTGAATTCTTAGTAATTAAAATTTATGTATTTTTAATTGCATCACCTTTCATTATATCAGTTAAGAAAAACTTGGGACTATAGATGCTTAAAATTTTTTAGATAGTGTAAACATTAACTATCTAGAAGCTCTTTAGTATATTTTTATACTTTCTCTACATATAAAGTCTATTTTTCAGTTGACATTTAGTTTTTGCCCCCTTTTTATTACCATTTATTTGTCTTTCCTTTTTAATTGAAATTTTATTTGTTTGTTTTGTTTTTTTGAGGCATGGTCTTGCTCTGTAGCCCAGGCTGCCCTTGGACTCATGGCAGCTCTTCTGCCTTAGCCTGGGATGAATGCTGGGATTACAGGCGTGTGCCACCATGCCTGCCTTTATGTGGTGCTGGGGAATTGAACTAGGGCCTTGTGCTTGCAAGGCAAGTGCCTTTAACTGCTGTGCCATTCCTTAAGCCCTTTAATACAATTTTAAACACCATTCTAGGGGCTGGAGGAATGGCTCAGAGTTTAAAGTGCTGAGTATCTGAGTTCAGGACCAACCTGGACTACACAGCAAGACTGTCAAAAAAAAAAAAAAAATTCGTAACTCTTCCTTGATAGATTTAACCTTTGCACTTCTTAGATAACAGAATTTGTGGGTTACTGCCTTCCATGCTGATTAGACTCTGGAGTTGCCAAAGAAATTTAAGCTCAGTTGCTTTTGTCTGGCTGTGATAGATTTATATGATAAAAATTAGAGTTTATTTTAACAAATGTAATGAGTAATCTGTTTTTTCTTTAGGTTCAAGCAGAGCATACTGAATCAGCAGAACTATCTTGTGGTGCAGTAAGCATCATGAGTAAGCACGACGTCTGTTCCTTATCACATGCATAAGAGAATAAAGGTAAAAAAAACATTGTTTTTTGTGTTTCTTAGAGATTTAACTTGAGAGAACTAGATCCATAGAAAATAATGCTGATGTATACATTCTGTTAGCTTCACTTGTAACATTGTTGCTTATTAAATCAGCAGTGCAATTTTTCAAAAAGATTTGACTTTAATCTAGAGCAATAGAATATTTTAACATTATTGTTAAAATATGACACAATACTAGTTTCTCTGACAATGTTGCTTCTTCCTATTTAGAATTAATTTGCTTCTACCTTGGTCATAGAATGGTAATTTTGAATTAAAAAATGAATTTGAGCAAATTTGTGGGAGAAAATAGTGATACATTTGCCCAATTAACATCATTTATGTATCTTAGACATTATGGAAGAGCTACACTATTCAAACTAATTTGGGGATGGGGAATCAGAAATACAGACTTAATTACATTATTTTATTTTATACTTTTACATTAGTTATGAAGAGCTATACTTGCAGCAGAAAACTGTAAGAATTTTATTCTTACAGAGCAGGAATCTTTGAGTTTTCCTGACTAGGAATTATGTTAGACTTTTTTTTCACGCTCTATGATTATTTAGGGAGTAGAAAATGGCAGAAGTTCATGTGGGTGAAGTTAGTTTCAAAAACTGTTTGTACTAATGATTCCCCAGCCTTGTCTTCAAGGTCTAAAAAGTGTCTCCTCATGATGTTTGAGTCGACTTCACCTACTTTCAAATGAATTTTTCTTATCCTGAACTTCAAGTAGATTTCTTTTCAATTTTTTCACTTCCCTATCAAATTGGTCCTTCATGTCTTACATTTCCTTTTTTTTTTTTTTTACCTCAGCCAACTTTTTATTTGTGTCTTCTAAATGCTCAAAAGGCTTGTATTTATTAAGACCATTATTTGTTTTATAAGCTCCTCTTTAAGTCTGCTGATTATTGCTTGCATTTCTTTAAGAATATGTTGTTTGAACTGACTGTTCACAGAAACCAACTCATCTGCTTTTTTGACTTCCTTTTCTGTGAGCTCCACATTTCAGGGCCCATGACATTGGCTTTTGGGGTCTCAGATATTTCTTTGTGTGTCCTGTTGCATTGTCTTCCCATAATTCTGTTGCTGAGAGACTTCACTTTAATGGCCTAACCAAGAGGTTTCTTTGAACATGTATGAAGGTGTGTGTGTGTGTGTGGGGGGGGGGCGGGGGAGCCTAAAGTTCTCTGAGTTCTGTGCTGAGAATAAGCAGTGAGGGGGAACCTAACAGTCTGATTGGTTGCCTCTGAGGTGTCTTGTTCACACTCAGCCTCCTCAGGAAAGCTCTGCTGTCTGTCCTGCCTTCCTTCTCCCGAAGGGTGTCACTTTTTTTCCTCTGAGGTACTCCCACTACTACCCAAGCTGGACAGGAAATTATGTTCAGGGAGTTGGTAGCCTCTCTCTCCTCTCTGCAACAGTCTCTAGTTCCAGTTTCTTCCTAGGCATTGTTTAAGAGTATCCCCCAAATCCCTGCTATGACTTCTGTGTGGCTTCTTTTATCCCAAACAGTTCAGACTTGGGCTTTTTGCAAAACAGCTCATGCCTATGCCACTGCCTATCATGGCTGCTGAGCATTGCTTCTTTCAAGCTGGCCTCAAGTCTGGGAGGCCTTTTCAAGGGGAAGCTCACAGAGCATTTGCAGTTTGCACTAACTACAGGCTAGTTTCTGGCAGCTGAGGCTACCAGCTGGTGTCAATTCCCGGCATCTGCAGGTGCTGGCGGTCAGCCTGAGGCAGCTTCCTGGGCTGTTGTTTTCTTCAACTTATTATGTGTCTTCGGGATTTCAAATCTTTCTGTGGCCTCTTTTCAGCTCTTGGGGATGCTCTTCCCTCTCCTAGCTAAGTTGAACAGGCAGTTTTTAACTGTATCTCAACTTTTGGAGTGAGCCTATGAAAAGACATTGAACAGGGTGGCGTCTTCGACCAGCAAAGAGACCACACGGACACACTGGTGACCACGAAGCGTTGTTGCGCAGCCTGTTTATTCCGCAAAGCCAAGCCTTATATATTTTCTTACATCCAATTTGCATACACATATCCTTATAGGCTGACATTCGCTCTCCCCACCCATGCCCAGCGATCTCCTGACTCTCCTCCCACATCGGTACTTCCTCTTTGCAATTTCTAGCTGCGCCACAGTTGCTGGCTTGTTGCCCATGCGCCATCTTATGAGTCATAGCGCCATTACAACCGCAACCGCTGGAGCACGCCCCGGGCTCTGGGCCGTCTCCCACAGAACAGATCTGTTCCTTGGCTACCATCTTACCCAGAAATCCCTCCTATTCACTAATAAAATGTACTACCTGTCTGAGTTCTTTGGTTTTCTCATATAAGTTGTGAAGAAAAGCCTGGGACTGGCTGTGTGACAGGAAGTTGTGCTCCCTTCTTGAGAGGCAGTTCACAGCAGTGTTTTCACTGCAACTTCTGAGTCTGCACTTGGCAAGCTATTTCTTGTCCTTTAGTCTGCTCACGTGGGAGTGTGAGAAGATAGTTCTGGACTTCACCTGTCAAAATCTTACCCTTCACGTTTGCCTTTTTGTGAAGCTTTTCACATAGTGTAACAAAAACTATCCATATCTACCATAATCTGTTTTCCTCTTCTCTAGTAATTGTGGATGGGATGTGGCAGCCCAGTCAGACTTCTTTGCAGCCTGAGATGGCTTACTAAAGGAGTATGATCATAAATCAAGTGTGCCACCTTCAGGTCATTGTTTTTAATAGTGTGTTTTTTCTTTGATCTTGTTGCTAGCTCAACCTAGATATAGCTGTCACCCAACTTGAAATAGGTCAAAAAACTATACTCTAGAGCAGTGCCAATGAAAGTATTGGCCTACCAACCAAATGCCTTTCTTGAGCTATTGATAGTCCATGTTGAGGTAAGGGATTCTGTTTAGTTCTACCAGCAGGAACTCTACCTGGCATACTGACCTGTGTCCTCAAGGACAGGCAGGTTGAATAGCACAGTCTTAGTATATGATGGGTGTTTTAGTTACTTTTTCATTGCTGGAACAGAATTTCCTACATCCCCAGTTTATGGAGGGAAATGTTTATTTTGGGGGCCGGAGGAATGGCACAGTGGTTAAAGTGCTTGCCTTGCAAGCGCAAGGCCCTAAGTTCGATTTCTCAGCACCACATAAATCTGGGTGTGGTTGTGCACACCTGTAATTCCAGCAGTTTGGAGGCTGAGGCAGGTGGATTGTCCTGAGTCCAAGGCCAGACTGGGCTATACCAGGGAGTTCAGGAATAGCCTGGGCTACAGAGTGAGATCCTGTCTCAAAAAGAGAAAAAAAAATGAAAAAGGAAATGTTTCTTTTAGCTCACAGTTTCAGTAGGTCATAGTCCATCTAAACGTGGCTGGCAATGGCAGAAAGTGTCTGGCAGAGAACAGCTACTGAAGGTATCACAAGAGGAAGAATCAGGGGCTTGTAGAAGAAGCCAGAACAAGAGTTTATATCTTTCCAGGCCACGTGCCTATAATCTACCACATGCTTATAATCTATCACCATACCTGTAATCCACCCCTCTGATCAGGCTCTTATCTCCAAACAGCCTGTGAAATCTATAACATTTAAATACTTGAGTCTTTTGGGGGAAACATTACAGGTCCAAATTACAACAGTAACGAACCAATATGGGAAAGAACAGAGTCTCTGGTCTATACTGAGTACCTTGCACATGTTAAGATTTGAACTTGATTGTTGTGATATAAAAACTTCTGTCTTATTTGAGCTACAGAAAAATTACTGGAATATGTGATGTAACTTTCTATCCTAAATCATATACCCTCACTCAGTCTGATTTGAATCTATTCCCATAGTGTCAAATGCATATATCAGTTAATAAATACCACAGTATTTTATATTTTAAGTTTATTCATCTATCTCCCCTATGAGACTTTGAATGCCATTAGGTAGGGACATTTATTTGTCATTGCAACCTAAGGAATAGGACAGTACTTGGTACATAGTAAATGCTCAATAATGTTTGATTCATGAGTATATATGTGTTCTATGTGATTAATATACAGTATAAAGAGGAAGTACTAATGAAGGGAACATAAAAGCAGCCATCAGAGCTCTAAAGGTGAGATTTCTGAGACAGATTTCAAGACATGAATGTCAAACCTGTTGGCTTGCCTGGACCATGTTGGGTGAAGAAGAATTATCTTGGACTGCATATAAAATACATAATGTAGTTAATATATATGGAACAAAACTTTATTTTTGTATTTTTATTAATAACAGTAAAAAAAGGAAATATAAATGTGAAATGAATGGACTATTTTACCTTGATTTGTGAAGTTAATTCATCAATGTCTGGCCTCATGGAAGTAGTTTCAAGTGTTATTGCGTTCCCAAAATGCTAATCAGAATTTTTGTGTATAATTTTGCTTTTTGTGTGCTTCATTGTTGAAAATATTCACAAATGTACATACTACCAAAACACAATGATGTGAATAAGGTGTGATTTTGAAGTGAGAAATATTTTTCTCTGAAAGCAGGTCTTATTGAAATCCATAAAAAGCATGAACTAGCCAGGAATGGTGGCACTTGCCTATAATCCCAGCATTCTGGGAGGCTGAGGCAGGAGAATGGCAAGTTCAAGCCCACATGGGCAATTTATCAACTTGACCTTATTTCAAAAAATAAGGACTGGGGATGTAGCTCAGCATGATGGCCCTGAGTTCCAAGTCTAGTACTGAGGGAAAAAAAAAGGGAGGAAAAAAGAAATGTTAAAATTTTTCCTTGTTATTAATGTCTGATTGTAACTTTGTACTTTGTAAAAAATGATAAATAAGCAACCATTTATTTTTCTAATATTAGCAGTGTTAACATATGTAATTATATAGTGTATAAAACTTTGATACTATTTTGTAATTCTGTATTAGTTCTGCTAAAAGATATTCAGCCTATTATTTTACAAAATAACTCAAGCCCAAAATTAATAAATAAGAAAATTCATAGTCTGCTTAAGAATAATAAACGTTTTGTCTTCACAGGCATGTACACATAAATGCTGTTATTGGTAATTGATGTTGATAATTGCTTCCTTTCTTTGCCAAGTCACACAAGAATGTGTAACATCTGATACATGTGGGTTAAAGTTTCACTGTATGTGGTAGACACAGGAGGAAGTATTAGCACTGCAGCCTCTATCCCTCAACAAAGTATTCTGTTTTCACTTGTATATAGTCTATGCTCAAGAACCATGCAAAAGAGTCATACTGAAAAATCACATAATATTACTAAAAATGTCTGATCTTTTGTGGCACCATTACTCTCCTCCAAGGTAATACAAAGGCTTTGGACTACTGTTGTACTCTCATGCTTTAGATGCTGGGCAGTGGCAATGAACTGCAGCTTCTGATCAGCCCCAGGATCACAAGGGGAAACAACCTACTCCTGTAGTTAATGTAAATTGTGTTTTGTTTCTTCTGGCTGAACTTTTCACAAGTAAAATCAAATAATACAGAATTCTCTATTATCTGTGGGCATAACATAGAGAATATTACATTTTTTTCTGTTGTCTACAAAGTTGTTGCTTGAGAATCATGCAACTGAGTTACGACAAAAATTACAAAAACCCTCATGTTTTGAGAAAGCTTATGAATTTGTATGCCACATTCAGAGTCATCTTGGGCTGCGTGTGGTCTGTGGGCTGTGGGTCAGGCAAGCCTGTTGTAGAAAATGTCTAAGGGTGTACAGTCAACAGTATAAGAAAGAAATCTAGAATCAAAAAGGAAATCTTGAGAAACTATATGGAAGGAATTTTATTCTATAAATATATGCTTAATATACAGGTACAACTGTTTAGTGAGCTTCTATTTTGGATAAGAGAAGGAAGATTTCATAAGAGGCCTAGGAGGAATCCCAGCGTAGGTTTAAATCTCCTAAGGAAATGTCCAAGTTGACACAGATACAAGTACTGGGTGGTAGGTGACCATTTGCCATTACTGACTGGTTGGTTGCATGGTGGGCAACTAGTAGGTATATGGGCTGTGACACATCGGCCTGGAATGTAGAGCCATTGTATCTGATTGCCTGAGTTGGGCGGAGTAGAGAGTAGATAGTGGGAGAAGGAGGCAGTGAATCACTTATAAATGTGCTCAAGCAGGACCTGATGCCCAAGTTCCAGGATGGTGAGCAAGTGCTGTCTTCATGGGCCTCTTCTTTATGAAGCAGAAAGTGTATAGGTTGTTTTAGAGGCCAAACAAGTGAAATATATATAGTGAATGCCATAGAGTACAGAAAAGTGAAATACTTTGTATATATATAATAATGGTTGGAATGAAAATGGAACATATTGGTTTCAGAGAGCAGAGCACTCAACTATGTGGATACCAATCTGTAAAAATTATGAATAAAGCCTATGAGGAGCAATGTGCAGAGGGAAAGATGAGAGCAGCTGGTTTGCAACTTAAAACTCTTAGGCTGAAAATAAAAGACCAGGCAAAAAGTCTGTGGTAATGGAGATGGTAGCAGTACCAGTAAGATACCACAGCCTCCAGGAAGAAAAGGACCTAGGAAGATTCAGTTCTTGAGAATGAAGAAATGTTTATGAACAGAGCTGAAATTAAAGTAAAAGATTTTACAGAGCTGACACCATGGCTTGTTGATGACTAGGACTTAATTATCAATCAGAAACAGCTCTTTTACTTTCCTGCCAAGAAGAATGTGAATTCCATTCTGTTGAGTTATTCAAATTACAAGAAATCTCAAAAAGAACTCAGATAATGAGTATGCCATTAATGAAGTTGTGGCAGGAATAAAAGAATACTGAAGTGTAAGGCTGGGTATTTGGCTACCCTAACAAATTTTATGGCATAATCAAATCCTTGCTGTTCACCCTGATGTATCCATATCCCAGGTGTGGAGTGCCACATCTATTGAGATTTTGTGTAAATTGGAGCATTGATGGTCAGCCTATTCACCTGGATGATGCTATATCTGGACTGTTCCCCCAAAGCCTCTTGTACTTGGATGTTGTGGAATAGCTTTGGAACCATGTGCTGTTAAGAGGTGGGTTTTGGCAGTAGGCGTGGATTACAGGTGTGTGGTGGATTAGGGTGTGTGGAGTAGATTATGGGCTTGTGGCACATTACTGGGTATGTGACCCAGAAGGAGCAGATCACTGGGGTGGAACACTGTAGCTTGTTCTGGAAGGGGAAAATTACAGGACAGGGCCTAGAAGGGTATATTCTAGCTTCATACTCCTACCTCACTTGTCTTCCTCTGTGCCATGACGTGAACAGCTTTCCTGTTAGGCCTCTGCTGTGTGCATCCTCCATTGCCAGCACCCATAAATGGACTGGGACCTTCTGAAACTGTGAGCTAATATAAGTCTTTCACCTTTTGTTATAGATATCAGGTATTGAGCCACAGCAATGAAAAATTAACTGAGACAAATTAGAAGAGCCTTGCTTTATTTCTGAATCATCTTCACAGTTTCTTCAAGCACCTGGGGAAGAACTCTGAAACTTGGTTTGGTGCCAGTGTTTATTCCTGGGTATCACAAGAAAGTGGTGTGAGTGGCACTTTCACTTGTGCTTGGCTTTTGTCAACACATTTAATGTTCTTGGGACTTCTCTTACATAAATGTTGTACTTGAAATGTGTTAATGTATGACAGAATTGATGTTTGTTTTCTGTTTAATTCTAAAGGGAGAAAATAAAAGAGGTTATAGCTCTTTTCTTTTTCTTGTTTTCATTTTAAAATTGCTACCAGTGTATTCATTGATGACAAGAGAGAGACAGACTATCAAGTGTTTTGTTGCCTAGTTAACAAAGCTGTTTTTCAGTGTTAGTGGTTCTGTTCTTTTGACACTTGCATAATATGTGTTAATGCTATATGATGAAAATGCTTTGATTCCTAGTGCCAAAGATTCACTTCAGAGTATATAACTGAACACACTCATATGGTGGTAATCTTTTAACAAATGGATTTCCATTTCTCCTCTTGCTGATGTTGCTTATTTGGATTGCTTGTGTACCAGGCTTGAAAACTCGGATGTTACTCTTTTTTCCTTCAGAATATGTAGTTTTGTGGAGAGACATCTTCCCCCAACATATTTATTAATACTAAATTATATTATATTAATATTTATATAAATATATGTGATACATAATATTTATGATGAAATTGAATATTTTGTGCACAGATATATCACATCAGCTTTACAATCCCTTCCAATTTTTGGCCCACACACATTCTCCCCATCCTCCATAATTCCCATGATTACACCCATTTGGTTCTATAGAATGCTTATATTCTGTTTTCCCAAATCAGAGAAACCATGTGATATTTAACATATTTAATCTTCTGCATCTGGCTCCCTTCACCACTCAAGTCTCCACTCTTTAGCTCAGCTTCTCAGCACTAGAATGGGCTGCAGTGGCCATATTGATGCTTATTTTCTGAGTCCAGCAGAGCTCTTTATTGGGATATTTGCCAAAAGTTTCTGTTCCCTATATATAACCATATCTTTGTTGAGATTCTGTAACATGGCCTCACCTGCCAGTCCACATGAGAAAAGAAAAATACAGTATAATTCATAAGGCTAAAAAATGTGAGAAAGCGAAAGAAGTTAAGTTTCAAATCCCTGAGGGCTTCTGGTCAAAATGGAGGCTGAGTAACAGAGCTGCACAATGTTTCCTTGTGAACCCACTTAAAAAAAGTTAAGAATTTAGTCAAAATGGCCTGTTCAATGTAGCTAGGAGAGGGAGGAGTGCCCAGACAATTGATAGGAGGACAGGGGAAGATCAGAAATCCTGAAGGAACATCAGAACAGAGGAAAAAATCCCGGCAGCCTAGAAAGCCACCCCAGGCCGGCTACAAACAGTTGGGAGCCACAGGCATCTGCAGATGAAGGAAAGACTGCATGGAGCCCAGAATATCTGACATAGGTAGTAAAGAAAGGAGCATCCCAACATCTGAAAGGAGGCACAGAAAGATCAGAAATCCTGAAGACATATTGGAAGTGGAGAAAAACAGCAATCACCTGAGCGTGACCCAGAGCTGACTGCACCCACAGATCACAAACAAAGGAAAGCCTGAAGGCCAGAACATCAGATTGAGGTAAACGCAGAGAGGTGGGAATTGTCAGCAGCTGGTAGCCCCATCCTCTGAAAAACGAACCTGCAGGTAGTGCATACTACAGACACAATGTGCGTTCACCCTAGAAAAGGCCTCCTGGAGCCCAGATTAGAAAGAGTGACTGTTGAAGAGATTATGTCAACTTGAGGGAATTAGGACCCACACCTCCAGAATTAGGGTTTGTGAACCAAGCCTACATTGGGGATCAAGAACTAGTCTGTATTAGAGTATCAGTGACTTGTGGTCTGGCCAATGAGAGAAGAGCACCCACCCAGATGTGGGAGGTCCAACTGGAGCTCCAAGGTTATAAAAGGGAGGAGAGAAGATTGCTACTGCTTGTTCCTCAGGGAAAGTTCTCGCCTTAACAATTGTCTATGGACGACTTGCTACATGATGCCGATCTTCAGCACAGATTTGCTCCAGTCTTGACTCGTGCCTGTTTGCCTGTTGCTGCTCTTCAGTTGCTGGTCCACAGGCTTCTGTCTTCATCCAAGATCCACAGCAGACTCTCACCTCACCAGCTGTCCTGCAGTCCCAGATGGGAGATCTACTACATGGCTGAGCAGCCATCTTGGACTATCTCTATCCTTGGATTTGTAAGCCTTCCTTATAGGTCATTTTGTGATAAATTCTGTAAATTCTGTCTTTTGAAAGAACCCAAACTAATACAGCAGCCATGATAGGCAGTGAAGTAAGCAAGATGTATTTTTTAAAAGAAGAGCTGGAGACTGAACTTAGTAGAGTAAAAGAAATCTCAAAAAAGCATATTAGGGTTTGGGGTGGGGGGTCACTCTTAAACAGTGCCTGGGAAGAAACTGGTACGAGAGACCATTGTAGAGCAGAGAGAAAAGTCACCAACCTCCTGAATGGTTCAGATTAGTGGGAGCATCTCTGAGGGTGGAGAGCCCCTTCCTGGGGGAGGGAAGCCAAGACAGGTAGGAGAGCTTTCTTGAGGGTGCTGGGGATGAACAAAGATACCTCAGAGGCCATCGAACTGTTAGGTCCTCCCTCACTGCCTATGCCCAGCGCAGAACTCAGAGGAATTGGAGCTCTTCTGACACATGCTAATACTCATTCAAAGAAACCTCTTGGCCTGGCTTTTAAAATGAAGTCCCTGTATAACAGAAACATGAAAAGAAGACAAAACAACAGGACACCCACACAGATGCCTAAGACCCCAGAAAGTAATGTCATGGCCCCTGAGATAGTGGAACTCATAGAGAAGGCAGTCAGAAAGCAAATAAATGAGTCGAACAACCACTTCAAACAAGGCATTCTCAAAGATATGTAAGCATTGAGAAGCGAGCTTAAAGAAGAACTTAACAAAATAGTGGTCCCAATGGAGACAAAGCTTGTGAGCATATTGAAGCCACAAATAAAAATTGGCTGAGGTAAATGGGGAAGTGCAAAATACGAAGGAACATTTTGATAAGGAAGTAAAATCTGAAAAGAAATCTAGATGAAATTCAGGATATAAAAAAATATATGTGATGGCGGGGAAGACATCCACATATTGCGAGGAGTGAATTTCAGACCTTGAAGACAAGGCTCAGAAGCCAATGCTGTAGTTAGGCATGACTCCAAAATTAGAAATAAGCAAAGTAGCTGGATACAAAACATTATGGATGACTCAAAGAGAACCAATCTCAGAATTATGGGTGTGGGAGAAAGAGCAGGAGACAGCACTAAAGGTATGAAGAATTTATTCACTTTAATAGTGCAAGAAAATATCTCCAAGAAAAGAAATTAATTTTCAGGTACAAGACGCCTATAGAACACCAAATAACCTCAATCAGCAATGAGATTCACCATGACATTTCCTAATCAAAACTTCAGAAATATAACATAACGAGAGGATATTAAAAGCAGCAAGAGTAAAACAGGCATTATTCTACTAAGGCAAACCCATTCGAATCACTGCACATTTTTTAATACAATGTTTAAAGGCTAGAAGAGCCTGGAGCAAGGTCTTTCAAGCTTTAAAAGAAAGCAGATGTCAATTGTATCCAGCAAATTTATCACTGAAAATTGAAGGAGAAGTAAAAATTTTCCATGACCAAGAAATTCCCTAAAGAAATTTGCAACCACTAGTCCAGCATTGCAGAAAATACTCAAAGAATCTTTAAGAGAAGCAGAGAGACAAACAGTACCGAAAATATATGGAGGAAAGCAAACACATAAAGAGAAAGTGTAACAAAAGAAATAGACTCGTATTTGAATTATTTGATTGGTATCCTTATAAAACAGTGCCAGCTTTCTCATAAAACATGTGAGTCTTCCCCCATAATTACTGTTTTTAATCGTATATACATTTGCAAAACATAATTATGTTCAACATAGGGAATTAGTATAAAATCTTTAAAAAATACGTTTGTATGAAGTTAGGAATGGATAGGTAGGTAAAATGATAAGCCAAGTTTGACAGAATGTTAGTATTTAGTGATATGTGAGTAGATAATTTATGAAAGCTAAAAAAATTTGAAATACCTAAGCATGCCACTATATTACTTCAACTGTAGTGTACTTATGTGATATACATTTAAGTTTATATAATGTAGCAGTTCGATATAGACTTAAGCTTATCTAACGTAGCATGTTTTTTGAATGTGCAAACATTTACCTTCCAGTCCTTACCTAAGGAGTATTAAATTTAACTTCTTTTTCTTTCTCACATTTTCTAGCCTTACGAATTTCATTATTATAGTTTTCTTCTCATGTGGACTGGTGGGTGAGGCCATGTTAAAGAATCTCAACAAAGATATAGTAAGATGCAGAAACAAAGAACTTTCAGCAAATTGTCCCAATAAAGGGACCTAGAGAAGAGGCATCAAGATATAGCCAGTGCAGCCTCCTCGAGGGGTATGAAACCGAACTAATATGTGGTGATTTAAGTGGTGAAGTGAGTCAGACGCAGAAGATTAAATATGTTAAATATCTCATGGTTTCTCTGATTTGGGAAACTCAGAACACAGGCATTCTGTAGAACCAAATGGGTGTGTTAGTAGGAGTTATAGGATGATGGGGAGGGGAAGGGATGGTAATATTGATGTTATACTAGGTCTACAAAATACTCAAGTTCATTGTAAACATGTATTGCATATATGCATTAATAAAAATGGGGAAAGATTATAAAAGAAAAAGATTTTAAAAATTCAAATGCCTTAGCTGAGTACTAAAAAGTAAATGCTTGTACATTCAAAAAGTGTTCAGGTTATTATTGCATCAATCAGTTTTCTTAGATAAACTTAATGTGAAAGACTGAATAAGTGAAATGCTACAATAATTGAATCTAAGTCTATATTAAGTTGCTACATTAAATGAACTTAAATCACATTAAGTATATTACACTTAAAGCAGTAGATATGGCACATTAATTTATTTCAGAATTTTTAAACTTTCATAAATCCTTTACTCATATTTCACAAATTACTAACATTTTGCCAGATTTGATTTATCATTTTATCTACCTAACCATCTCTAATTTTATGTACACATATTTTAAAAAAGATTTATACTAACTCCCCATGTTGAATATAAATTATGTCTTGCAAACTAATGCACTGTTCCAAATAATAATTATGTCGGGGAAATTTCACAGATTTAAAAAAAAACAGTTGGTATTATTTTAGAGATATACTAATGAAATGGTTAAAATACAAGTGTATGTTTTTTTCTTATACTTTTCTCTTTGTGATATCTTTCCTTCGTGTGTTTTGGTGCTGCTGTCTATCTGTCTTTCTCAAAGATCCTTTCAAGTATTTTCTGCAGTGCTGGACTAGTGATTGTAAATTTCTTTAGGGATTCTTGGTCATGAAAAATTTTTACTTCTTCAGTTTTCAGGGATAGTTTTGGTGGCTACACCAAGCTGGGTTGACACTTACTGTCTTTTAAAGCTTGAAAGATTTTGCTTCAGGCTCTCCTGGCCTTTAAAGTCTACAATGAGAAATGTGCAGTAATTTGAATGGGTTTGCCTTGGCAGAATAATGCCTGTTTTCCTCTTGCTGCTTTTAGTATTTTCTCTTTGTGTTGTATTTCTGAGGTTTTCATTATGATATGTCATGGCGAGTGTCATTGCTAGTTGAGATTATTTGGTGTTCTGTAAGCTTCTTGTACTTGAAAATTAATTTTTTTCTAGAGTTGGGAAATTTTCTTGTATGATTTTAATGAATAAATGCTTTATACTTTCGGTGGTGTTTTCTGCTCTTTGTCTCATACCTATAGTTCTGAGATTGGTTCTCTTTGAGTCATCCATCATCTTTTGTATCCAGCTACTTTGCTTCTTTCTAATTTTGGAGTTGTGCCTCATGGTAGCATTTGTTTCCTGAGCCTTGTCTTCAAGGTCTGAAATTCTGTCCACACAAATTTCAAGTTGACTTACCCTGCTTTCACATGAGTTTTTCATGTCTTGAATTTCAGCTATATTTCTTTTCAAAGTTTCTTCTCTGTTAAAATGTTCATATCTTTCATCTTCTTGTTTACTTCAACCAACTTTTTATTTGTGGCTTCTATATGCTCAGTAAGCTTTTCTCCATTAGGACCACTATTTGTTTAGTAAGTTCCTCTTTAAGCTTGCTGATCACTGCTTGCATTTCTTTGAGAATATCTTCTTTGAACTGGTTATTTATTCATTTTCTTTCTGATTTCCTTCCCCCTGAATTCCACTATTTCAGGGCCCATGACATCAGTTTCTAGAGTCTCAGACATCTCTGTTGGTGTCCTGTTGCCTTGTCTTCTTCCCATGTTTCTGTTAGGGACTTCACTTGAAAGGCCCCGCTGAGAGGTTTCTTTGAATGAGTGTGAGTGTGTGGAAGGGAACCTAAATTCCTTCTATGCTGGGAGTAAGCAGTGAGGGAGGACCTAATAGGCTGATGGCCTCTCAGGTGTCATGATCACCCCCAGACCCCTCAGCATAATCTCCTGCCTGTCCTTGCCTCCCTCCCCTTAGGGTACGGTTCGCCTCCCTCTAAGGTGCTTCCCCTCTACCCAGTCGTTCAGGAGGTCAGTGGCCTTTCTCTTCTCTCCACAACTGTCTCTTTTGCCAGTTTTTTTCCTAGGCACTGTTTAAGAGTGATCTCAAAACCCTGATGCACACACTTCTGAACTTTCTTTTACTCTAATCAGTTCAGTCTTTGACTCTTTCTTTTAAAAAAAATGGCTCCTGCTTCTGTCATTACCTGTTATGTCTGCTGAATGCTGCTTCTGATCTAGGCTCCAGGAGGCCTGTTCTAGGGGAAGCTTGCAGTGCATTTGTAGTATGCACTACCCACAGGCTTGTGTTTGGATGACGCGGCACCAGCTCCTTACTGTTTCCACTTTTTCCAAATTGGCGATTACCCCATTTGGGGTTACAGTCTCCACACTTTCCTCCATGTGTATGCCAGCAGCTCAGGGCCACACTCAGTCAGCTGCTGTTTTCCTCCACTTCCCACATGTCTTCAGAATTTCTGACATTCCTGTGGCCTTCTTTCAGTTGTTGGGGTGCTCCTTCCTCTCTTAGCATGGTCAGAGGTTCCAAACTCGAAGCTTGCTTTCCTCTGACTGTGAATGCTGGTATCTCCCAGCTGTTTGCAGTTAGTTTAGGGCAGTGGCTTCCTGGGTTGCTCTTTTTTTCTTCCCACTTCCCTAAGTTGTTTCTGGATTTCTGATCTTTCCCTGGTCTCCTTTAAGTTGTTTAGGCACTGCTTCCTGTCCCAGCTACACTGAACGGGTGACTATATTCTCAACTTTTTAAGTAGTTCTACTAGGAAACATTGTGCAGCTGTGTTACTCGACCACCATCTTGATCGGAAGTCTCAAGATATCTTGAAATTGTATAAATTTTTCTTATTTACTTAGATTGTGAAGATTCAGCCTTGTAATTTTTTGTCTTTCCTGTTCTCTCTCTCTTTCTCTCTCTCTTGACATGGTTTCACTCTCTTGTCCAGGCTGGTCCTGAACTCACTATGTAGCCCAGGCCGGTCCTGGACTCAAGGTAATCCTCCTGCTTCAGCCTTCTGAGTGCTGGGATTACAGACATGTGTCATGTGCCATCACACCCAGCTTGCATGGTCCTGGGGAATCAAGCTCAGGTACTTAGTGATTGTTAGGCAAACCCTTTAACTACTAAGCTGTTCCTCCAGCCCCTTTTTTCTTTCTTTACTTTTCTTTTTTTCCTGGAAATTGACCTATATCCATAGGGTTTTTCATTTCAAGACCGTAATTCTTTTTTCAGTATTGGGGATTGAATTCAGGGGTGCTTTACCACTCAACAAATGTTCCAGCCATTTAAAAAATAATCTTTTTATTTTTTTAAATTTTGAAACAAAATTTTTACTTTGGGAGGACTCAAACTTGCACTCTTCCTACTTCAACCTCCCTCAGTGCTGAAATTACAGGTATGTGCCACCATGTCTGGCTTTGAGACAGGATCTTGGTAAGTTCTCAGGTTGACCTTCAAACTGCCTGTCTCCTCTTTCCTAGGTAGCTCGAATTACAGGTGCATGCCAACATGCCTGGGTCATGGTTTTCTTTTTTTTGTTCAGAGGATTATAATTTTTTGCTATTGTGCTTTATTGTGATTTTTTTTTTTACTTTTTGATATATATATATATACATATATATATATGTACGTATATATACACACACATTTCACAATACTGTGTTTGCATTGTGTTTTGTGCACATATATAAAATTACAGTCCCTTCCACTCTTCACTCATTGGCTCTCCCATACTCTTCTTACTCTCCCTAACTCTCACTATCACCCTCAGTTTGGTTCTGTAAGATGACTGTGTTCTGGGTTTCTCATATTAGAGAAACCATGTGATATCTAACCTTCTGGGTCTGACTGACTTCACTGAGCCTGATGGGCTTAAGTTATATCCATTTACCTATAAAAGCTTCAAATCTGTCTGTCTTATGAAAGAGTACTACTCCATTGTGTACATATACCATAATTTTTGTATCCATTGGTTTGTTGATGAGTATTTTGGTGTCTTCCACATTTTAGCTATTGTTAGTTGTGCTGCTATGAAGACGGGTATACTTGTATCTATGTTTTGTGTTGCTTTTAACTGTTTCGGAAAGATTCCCAGAAGGTACATCACTGGATTAAATGGAATATTTATTTTCAGCCTTTTTAGAAATTCCCATATAGCCTTCCATAGTGGTTGTACTGGTCACAATCCCACCAGCAGTGTAAAAGGGTTCCTTTTTACCCACTACCTCACTAGCATTAATTGCTGTTCGAGTTCTTGATATACACCATTCTCTCTTTGGTTAGATGATACCTTAATGATGTTGTGATTTACATTTCTCTAATGGCTAAGGATGCTGAATATCTTTTCATGTATTTACTGGCTGTTTGAACTTCTTCATCTGAGAATTGCCTATTCATTACCCATTATTTAATTGAGTCTGAATTTGAGTGGTCTGTTTTCAGATTCCTATATATTCTATTTATTATTCTGTCTGAGGTATAAGTGTTAAAGTTTTTTCCCGTTCTGTAAGTTCTTTATGTCTCTCTGTTGGTAGTTTTCTTTGCTGTGCAGAAACTTTTAAATTTGAAATAATCTCATTTGTTGATTTTAGAGGCTATTTTGCATTAGATGTCTTATTAAGAAAGCCCTTGCCTATGCCTATATCTTTTAGGTTTTTGCCTATTTTGTCTCCTAGAATGTTCAGTGTTTCAGTTTTAATATGTAGGTCTTTGATCCACTTTGATTTGATTTTGGTGCATGGTGACAAGATGTGGGTATAGATTCTTTTTTTTTTTTTTTTTTGCATGTGGATGCCCAGTTCTCCCAGCATCCATCTGTTGAAGAGGCTATTCTTTTTCTGTTGTATGCTTTTAGTTCCTTTATCAAAGATCAAATAACTGTAGGTACTTGAGTTTGTCTCTGCATCTTCAGTTCTGTTCTGTTCGTCACCCTATCTGCTTCTGTGCCTCTGTCATATATTTTTATAACTTTTGCTTTGTAAGGTAACTTGATATCTGGAATCATAATGCCATCTGTTTTTGTCTTGTTACTCTGGGTTGGCCTGCCTATTCTAGGTTTCCTTTGGTTCCATATGAATTTAAGGATGGTTTTTTCAAGTTCTGTGAAGAAAGTCGGTATTTTGATAGCAATTGCATTGAATCTGTATATCAGTTTTGGCTGTATATTATTTTGAGTATATTCTGCCTGTGCAAGAACAGGGGATGTTTTTCCATTTTCTAAAGTGCTCTTCAATCTCTTTCTTTAGGAGTTTGTAGCTTTCTTTGTATAGGTCTTTTAGAAATATTTATTTCTAAATATTTTATTTTTGTTGTTGCTGTTGTGAAGGGAGTTGTTTTCTGTCTCTTTGGATTCATTATTGGTGTTTCAAGTGCTATTGAATTAGAATGGTATTGATTTCATAACCTGCTGCTGTGCTGAATATATTTATTAGTTGTAAGAGTCTTTGGGTCGAATTATTTATGTCTTCTATGTAGAGTATCATATCATCTTCAAATAGGGATAGCTTTACTTTTTTCCTTCTGATGAATATTACTTTCATTCCTTTCTCTTGCCTGATGGCTCTTGCCAAAATTTCAAGCATTATGCTATATAGTAAAGGTGACAGTGGGCATCCTTGTCTTGTATCTGAATTTCATGTGAATGTTTTCAGTCTTTTTCCATTTAGGATTATATTGGCTGAGGGGTTGTTATAAATATCTTGAATCATGTTGAGATAGGGTCCCTCTATTCCTATTTTCTTCAGAATCTTTATCAGAAATAGGAAGGAGCTAAACTTAAAAATGATAAACAAATCATAAACCAAAACGTAACATTACAACAATGTCACAACTTCCAAGGAAGAAGATGGCAGCAGGTGGGAAAACTAGATCTGTGGCAAGTGATGGCCTCGGATGGTAACACCTGGACTTATGTCCACAGCTAGTAATGGTGGTGGGTGGAGGGACACTGTCCCCGATCTGAGGCTAGCGATAGTGGCCGGCTCTAACTGCAGGCAGGAAGATCTGGCCTAAATCCTCTGAAGGGATCCTTCCTCAGCAAGAAATGGTGGCTGGCAGGCAGGGAGCAAGACTTCAAATCACAGGTGATCTATGGTGGTGATGAGCAGGAATATATACGCTCGGTCCACAGTGGATGAAGGGAGCAGACAGTGAAACCTGGGCTTCATACACAGTGAGTGAGGACAGCAACACATTGATCTTTTAAAAGTGTATAGGTCATTTATCTTGTAGAATCCTCACATTATAGATTGGCCTAATTGTTTCCTCATGATTAAGTTCAAGACAAACATTTTTGGGCAGAAATACTATACACATAATGCTGTATACTTTTTATTACATCACATTAGAAAGTGAGTAACATCAGCTTGTTAAATTATGGTTATATCATTTGGTTAAGATAGTTTTATATCTCTTCATTGTAAATATGTGTTTTCTCCTTTGAATTAACAATTTATCTGTGGAGTAATGCTCTGAAACATGGCAAATATATTCTCTTAATAACTTTTTGTCTAATGGTTTAGAATCCATTTTAGATGCTTGTCTTAATTAGTAATTGGAATTCCATACAAATTAATAACCAGTTGTTTATATACACTCATGTGAATATTAATTGAATGGACACCATACTAGTTTCTGTAGCAGTTACTAGGGTATTACTGGGAATAGTCTGGGGAGACTTTTGAGGTGCCTATAGTCTGGTAGGAAAGCTTGACATTAATCACATAATCAAACTGGTATATATTTACATGTAGTAATAGGTGTTACAAAGGGAAATAATGGGATGCTGTGCGAGGTTATGAAGGGGATCTCTCTCTGTCTTGGTGAGTTTAGAGTTCAACTCAAGAATGATGATCTTAAATAACCTGTTGAGTTTCTGTAAAACTTGCTCTGTAACACGTTTTTTCTAACAAAATAATCACATAGTACTTTATTGTATCTTTTGTACTGAGTTGTTATAATCTGTTATTTTTAAATTTTTCTTAGCATTGTTGACCACCAACTAAATTATAAGCTTCTTGATTTATAGGTGATGTTTGAGACTTTAGTTGATTACAATACCTTTCACAGAGCACATATACCATAAATATGTTGGTCTGATTACTTGTTTACTGATTATTTTCTATAATAACTATAAGATGCTCTTATGTACTGTAGGTATATTGTAAATGTGCCAGATAGTGTGTTGTGAGAAATTCCATTTACTCTTAGCTTTAGACAGTCTGGATTGTGCAACATTCATCAAAAGGAATGGAATGTTTTAAGAAATAATTTGAACTTTAAATAGATAAAAAGATTTAAAAAAAAATTATGTTGGGGCTGGAGGAATGGCTTAGCGGTTAAAGCGCTTGAGCAAGCTCTAAGCCAAGCGCTAAGTACCCGAGTTCGATTCCCCAGCACCACATAAGCTGGGCGTGGTGGCACACGCCTGTAATCCCAGCATTCGGGAGGCTGAGACAGGATGATTGCCGTGAGTCCAAGGCCAGCCTGGGCTCTGAAGTGAATTCAGGACCAGCCTGGACCACAGAGCAAGACCCTGTCTCAAAAATAAATAAATAAATAAATAAATAAAAAATTATGTTATGTGGCTTATTGGTATATATAAACTTAAATAACCTAATAGCAAGGCAATAAATAAATGTTGGCTGATGTAATAATCATGGGGAAATAATAAAAAATCAGTTAAACTCTTCAGTTTATTTTAGTTTTTGTAAAATGAAAAAAATAGTATAGACTATTTGCATATTATTCTGGAAGAGGAAAAGTTACAAACCTAAGATTTGCCACTTTTTCTTTTTGACTTAAAGTGTATAATCTTTGTTTTATTTTTCTTGGGTTTCTTAGCTAGACATTTTGGAGAAACTGTACCCTTTCTTCCTTCCCATTTATACTGGAGAAACCAAACAGAATTTCATTTGGGAGTATTTCCAGTAAAGAAAATTGTGGAAAGTTAAGAGGATAGATAAGCACGGACATCAAGATAACGGAGGGGGAGGAGACTAAAAGGGAGCTTTTATTTAGTGCCTACTAAGCACTTGTGGCGTCACTTTTGAAATTACACACCTATTGTGTATGCCCAGAAGATGTTTTTTTTTATTCCCCATTTTATTGATACATACAAGTGCAAAATTTAAGGTTTACAGTGGAGTTGAGCATTTTGTGCACATACATATCTTGTCAAGGTGACAAGGGCTTTCCCGCTCTCCTTTTGTCCCTCCCCCTACCCTTCCTTCTCTCCCTACACCCACACCCTGTCCCCCTCTTTCACTTTGTCTTTCGTCTTAAGTTCCATGAGATGGTTGTGGTCTGGGTCTCTCATATCAGAGAGACTATTCGATGTTTCGCCTTCTGCTTCTGACTCGCTTTACTAAGCATGATGTTCTCAAGTTTCTTCCATTTGCCAGTAAAAACCTTCACACTGTTGGACTTTACAGATGCATAGTATTCCATTGTGTATAAGTACCACAGTTTGTGTATCCACTGGTCTGTTGATGGGTATTTTGGTGACTTCCATGTTCTTGCTCTTGTTAGTTGTGCTGCTGTGAACATGGGTATACATATATCTCTGTTGTATGTTGTTTTGGCCTCTTTTGGAAATATTCCCAGGAGGGGTGTCGCCAGATCAAAGGGGATATTTACTTCTAGTCTTTTGAGTGCTCTCCATACTGCTTTCCAGAGTGGTTGAACGAATTTACATTCCCACCAGCAGTGCAGGAGGGTTCCTTTCTCCCCACAGCCTCGCCGGCACTGATTACTATTTGATTTGTTGATATAGGCCATTCTGTCTGGAGTGAGATGGTATCTTAGAATTGTTTTGATTTGCATTTATCTTGTGGCTAGAGATGTTGAGCATCTTTTCATGTATCTATTGGCCCTTTGTACTTCTTCGTGAGTGAACTGCCTCTTCATTTTATTTGCCCATTTTTCAATAGGATCCTTTATTTTGGTAGGCTTACTTTTCTTCAGCTAGTTAAGTCCAAGTTTTCTATAGTGTCTTTCAGCAGTTGTATATCTTTGTGCATTGTTTTTTTTTTGGTCTGGTTGATCTATCTATTTGTGATAGTGGAGTATTAAAGTCCCCTGCTATAATTGTGTTGGGGCCTATGTGTCCTTTCAGATCTAGTAGTTTTTGGTTTACATAATTGGATGCTCTACGGTTGGGGTCGTTTATATTGTTGATTGTGAATTCTTCCTGTTCTAATGTTCCTTTCACTAGTATGTAGTGTCCATCTTTGTCTCTCTTCACCTGTTTTCTTTTGAAGTCTGATGAGTCTGAGATTAATATAGCTATCCCTGCTTGTTTTCTGGGATCTGTTGCATGAGATATTGAATTCCATCCTTTTATTTTCAGTCTATGACTTCCCTTGTGGGTGAGGTGTGTCTCTTGTAGACAGCAAATTGTAGATTTCTGTTTTTTGATCCAGTCAGCTAGTCTATGTTTTTTGATAGGTGAGTTGAGGCTGTTCACGTTCAGAGTAATTACTGAGATATGTTTGGTGTGTCCTGCCATCGTTGTAGTTTTTCCATGTTGTTCACTGGCTTTTTTTCTCAGCTCATTCTCCTCCAGATTTTGTCTTTTTTTCTCTGGTGTCTCTTGTGTTGTTGGCTTCTCTTTCACAAGCCATGTCTCCTTAGAAAATTCTCTGCAGTGATGGCTTAGTTGCTGCAAGTTTCTTTAAGCTTTCTATATCATGGAGAATTTTAGTTTCTCCTTCTAGTTTAAAAGATAGTTTTGTTGGGTATAGTAGTCTTGGTTTTTGGAATTTGTGTTCTTTTAGTGTTTGGATGATATTGCTCCATGATCTCCTAGCTTTTAGCATCTGGGTTGAGAAGTCTGCAGTTATCCTGTTGGGCTTACCATTGTAGGTCACCTTCTGCTTTTCTCTTACTGCTTTCAGTATTCTCTCTTTGTGTTGGGCTTCTAGTACTTTAATTATGATGTGTCGTGATGAAGCTCTTTTCTGATCCATATTGTTTGGTGTTCTATGATCAGTGTTCATTTCTGTTCTTAGATTTGCGAAGTTTTCTTCCATAATTTCCTTGAATATGACTTTTAAACCTTTTGTTTCATCCTCAGTCTTCTCTTGGACTCCTGTAATTCTCAGATTGTTTCTCTTTGAATCATCTATCAGTTATTATAATGATTCACTTTCTTCTTTATTTACTTTGCATTCTTTATGTTCTTTCTGTTCTGACTCTGTCATTTTGTCTTCTAAATCTGATAATCTATTTTGAACTTGTTTGATATCATTGCTTACTGTGACCTGTGTGTTTTTGATTCCTGTATTTCTGCATTTTTTTTTTACAGAAGATGTTTTAAATTGAACAATACTGGTAAAACTTAGAAATGATGATTGAAAAGGAGAGGTATAAGAATAGTCATAGTCATTATTAAAATTTTGAAACTGATATTCCTTACTTTACGCTGGAACTTTCCTGTCATTTATTCATTTGAAAAAAATTTTTTTCTATTAGAAATTTAATTTTGTTCCAGCTAAAATGATTCTCTTTCCAACACTTGTTTGTTTATTATTTATATCCTATTGAATGATCAAGTCAGCCCTCTATGGTTAATTCTGTAGTTTTCTTGGCATCCGTGGGGCATTGGTTCCAGGATCCCTACAGATAAACAATATTTACAATGCTCAAATTTCTTACACAGTATGATATAATATTTGCACTATAGCCTGTGAATATTCTCCCGTATAATCTCATATAAATCATCTATGAATTGCTTATACAAATTAATGTAATATAAATGCTAAGTAAGGAGTTTTTATACTATACTGTTTAGGGAATAAAGACAAGAAATAATGTCTGTCCATGTTCAGTACAAATGCATGCCCCCCCCCCCCAAAATACCAGCATTTTACATCCATGGTTGGCTTAATCTATAGATGCAGAATCCACAGATAGGATGGTTGACTGTATTTTGATGACTGTCAGCTTATAGCTTCTAGTTTACCAGTGTCTATATAGATTTATAAGAGATTTTGTCTTCACATGCTTAAGATTTATAAATTGTATTTTGCTAATTCAAATTATAAAGCAAATTTGATCTACATTTTAGGTTCAAACAAGTCTCGTGAGTGGTGTTTCCTCACTGATGGAGAATTACTTCCAAGCAGAAGCTTACAACCTGGACAAGGTGTTAGATGAATTTGAACAAAACGAAGGTAAGAATTTACACTGTGAATCTGTTTTGATTTATAATAGAATATGAGGACAAAAGAAGGGGAATACTTTAACAAGAAGTAAAATCAGTCTCATGACTTCATAACAATAATATTAATAATATCCAGAGGAAGAAATAGCATTCTTTAGTCCTGTGTGCCAAATACTTACATGGATTACTTCATTTCACGTTTAAAATAATCCTGTGAAAATAGACTTTGTCTGTATTTTATAGTTAGGATAGTGGTACACAGAGGTTAAGCAGCTTTTCCCCAATTTGCATTGTAAACAAGTGGCAAGATTAGAATCGTAGCAGTGTGATATACACACTTTAGCTTTACCTACTTTATTCAAGCAGTTTATATCCAAGAAAACTTTGGAATATGTGCTTGCATTTTCAGCTCTAAGAAAATAGTGTTAGCTTCTTCCATATTGATTGTCCCATAAAGTACGATTCTAACCTTTATTTATTTATTTGTGTGTGCTACTAGGGATTGGTAAGGACCTTCGCACTGAGCTAAATCTGCAGCATTTTTATATTTTTTAAAAATTTTGATTCATACTTACTAAATTGTCTGGCCTGAACTCAAACTTGCAGTCCTCCTTTTGCAGCTTTCTGGAGTGCTGGGATCATAGGGGCATACTACCACAACTAGCCTAAACTTAATTTTGAAAGATTTACCTCTGTAGCCCAGTTTGGTCCTAAGCTTACTATGGAGTTGCAGTCTTCTTGCCTCAGCCTCCTGGGTACTGGAATTATAAGAGTGGGCTACCACACTCATCTTTATGAGATGTTGGGAAATCCAACACAGGGGCTTCAGCTTGCTAGGCAGTCAATTTAACCACTGTGCCATTTCTCCAGCCCCAAGATTTACCTTTTCTAATAACTGCCAAATGGTTAATTAAATCACATGTTCTCAAGCCCCAGTATAGCAGTGTCTGTTTAAGATTCACTTCATTTAAGTTAACATTTCTCCTAAATTCGCCTCTTGACTTGAATGGATAAACTATAGTTAAATCTCTTTTGCCTCTTACTATTTTCTCTATTTTAGTTTCTAACAGAAATGGCATGTAATAAGTTTACAAACTGATATATTTCTACCTAACGTCCAGGTTTTTATAGTAATCATCAAACCTTCACTGTAGTAGTAGTGATTCAAGTTACTCTTTGATAGCATTTGTGAAGAGAGATTAGTTTTGTTGTTGTTACTTTATTTTTATGATAGAACAAGAGTTAAGTAGAGAATTGTGGTAAGGAAGGAAAAGAGGAAGCATTTCTGGAATGGCTTCCTGTTTTCGTATTTTACTATCAGTGACCTGATCTGACACTAGTCAGTGTCCCTAGGCTTATTCCCAACTCATGTGAATATGAAATTTAATGATAGGCGATTTTATTACATCCAGGTGGGCTTTGTATATACAGGCAAGACAGTAGCTTTTTGAGATATGTTCCTAGTACTTTTTGCTGGTTGGCCTTATATGTATTAGTTATTTAAGACACTAAGTATCTAGACAAGTATTATACTTAATCATGTGAGTGCTATATTCACAGAATACTGTTGATTTCAATTAAAAAATTAGTTCATTACATTAGTTTCTTTGTGACTTTAGTGGATTCTAGTAGGTTATTTTGTATGTTGTTGTTTTACAACACACATTTGCTGACTCTGTAAAGTGTCTTAGCAAATATAGTTCTTGCTTACCAGAAATAATTTATTTGGTGTGAGAAGGATTTCCAAACTCATTTCTTGCTTGTGAGCATGTGTTTCTTTTGTTTGAACTAGGTTTTTGAATGTTTGTACCATTTGCAATAAAAACTACTACTTGTAACATGGTATCTTAGAGTGTATGCTTTAAATGAGGTGATTTCTTGTTTTCTATTCCTTCTCTGAGTGAAAAATATACTCCCAAATGAAGTGATGATTCTGGGTAATTAACATTGTAAACTAGATAGTAGGTGATTGGCTAATGAAAATTTAAATACTCGAGCATTCCTGTCTGAATATTGTTAGGTATTCTTGTAAGAAGTATATCTCTTTTATTTCTAAGAATTATCATGAAAATATAAATTTTTTATATTTTGGAAGTACAGTTTTTAAAGAGAAATTCATATTATTAAATTCTAAATATTTTCTAACCCAAATTTGGATTTAAACTGAGGATTTAGTAACTCAGAACATATTAAACCTGTCCTTTACACAACTTGATGTTTCATGGCTTTCATTATCTGCCCTTTGTAGTGCATTTCACTGTGTATTTATGTCAGTTATTTACTTAGCCTAAACTGATATGCTTACGGCTCTCTTAAGTTCCTGTATTTGGAGCTTTACTTCTTTGTTTGTTTCCTATTTAAAAATGTCTTCTTTACTAAACTTAAGTAACTTTTGAAGCCTAATCCACTTCCTCCTGCTTCCATTAATCAAAGCTTAGTTACCTCATCCTGGAATATACTTTTTTCCTAGAAATTGTTTTTCTGTGAATAGTTTTCAAATCATATGCTACTTTGTACTATTAATTAGGTATTTGCATATATTACATCTTATTTTTCTAATTAAATTATATACTTTATGAAGCCACAAGCTGTAATTTAGTCTTCTTATTCCACAAACTCAATGCCTTTACTATGGTAGATACTCATTTATCATATATTTATTGTGTACCTACTACATACTAGGCACTACGGAAAGTGAGGACTTACATTGATGGAATAAAATGATTTTTATCTTCAGAAATCATTCAGTGGATGAAGGAGAGGTAAATAAGTTGTTGTATTATGCATTACAGTGTAGAAATACCTTAGTAAAAATAAGAGCAGGGTACTATGAGTGCACCAAAGATTAATATTACAAATTATTCTTGCATAATTTCATGATTATCAGTTACTGGAGGAAGAAAGCAGAAAAGGCACTAAGTGCATTTTTTTCTTACTTAATTTGTTTAAATATATACAGTATTTGTATAATTTAAGAGACTTAGCTATCATGGTTAAGATATGTTAAAAAGTAAAGAGAAAGGCTATATAAACCTCTGCATTGATAGACTGTAAGTTGATTTAATATAGATGAGTATGTTTTGCTAGGTGCACTCAGATAATAATAATATAAATCTTACTCTAATTAATAATATATTGTCATATGCTTACAGCAGAATTTTATATACCATAGCAAATGGTTTAGATGCTTATAATTGGCACATTTTAAATATTTCAGTTAAAAACTGGATTCAGTGGCAAAGGCTTATAATCCCAGCACTCTGCAAAGCTGAGGCAAGAGGGTCACAAAAGCCTAGTCTGCGCAATTTAGTGACTTAATGAGACCTTGTCTCAAAATAAAAAATGGTCTGGGATATATCATGTGAAGGCCCTAGGCTCAATCCCTAGTACAACAAAAAATAAGTAAAGTAAAATATTCCAGTTAAAGAGAATAGTGTAGTAAATTTCAGCACACACATCATCTGCCTTCAACAATTATAGACCTCCTGCTATTGTTTCATTTTAACCTCATTCTGTTCTTTACTCTGTTTCTTTTTTAAAGCTAAAATTTATTGTCTCTAAAATGCACAGATTTTAACTGTATATTCTTTCTAGTTTTGGTTTTGTCTTGAGATCGGGTCTCACTATGTTGCCCAGACTCGTTTTGAACTTGTGCATTCTAAAGATCTTCCCATCTCAGCCACCCCAGTAGCTGAGACTAGAGTACGCATCTACTCACATGTCTGGCTAACTATATAGTTTTGTTAAGTGGAGTTAACTCGTATAACTCACATGCCAGTCATGATACGGATTGTAAGCATTTGGTATCCAAAGAAAATTTGTTTTCTTTCGTCCTTAATGATATCTTCACTGCTGTTCTGAATTTTTTCTACCTTTATCTTAAATCAGTTTGTATATTGCCCTGTGCATAGACAATCCAATGTTTCTTTCCCTTCTACTCAGTGTATGGATCAGATTAATTTTGTTATTATATTGAAGTAGAATTCTTTTGTTGTTTGGGATATTTTGAGGTATTACTAACTATGATACATAATTACAATTACAGGAAATTATCATAAATGTATACTAGTGAGATATTTTCATTTCCTAGGATTGTTTTATTTTCAGAGTATAGTTGGAAACTTTAACATAATCCTAGTAACTTTTCACTGTTACGCACATACTTAAGGTAACTGCTTTTTTTTCCCCAGATGAGACGATTTCTCCTACTTTATTGGATACAAAGTGGAATAAAATTCTAGATCCCTCTTCTCACCAGCTATCTTTTAACCCTGCATTGGCTAGTGTGAATGAACCTGCAGTTTCTAATGAGTCACAACCGCAGCTGAAATTCTTCTCCCTGGCTCATTCAGATCCAGCCAAGGAAGGGGAAGATCATTGTGCTAATGGGCAAGACTGCAGTCTAGATCCAGAGATTGCCACAATGTGGATTGATGAAAATACTGCTACAGAAGATCATTTAATTAAGAGAGATTATACCAGAGATGATCAATGCAGTGCTATTGAAGTGGGAGAGAAGAAATGTGCAAACTTAACTGGTGTGCCAGATGAGAAGAGTGTCCTTGTTGTAGCTGTCATGCATAATTGTGATAAAAGGACATTACAAAGCGATTTGCAGGACTGTAATAATTATAATAGTCAGTCCCTTATGGATTCTTTTAGCTGTTCACCGAATAATGAAAACAGACAAACTGATCAACTTAGTTTTAGTATGAATGGGTCCACTGAAAAAGATATGAACTCAGAGAAACAAATGGATCCATTGAACAGACCAAAAACAGAAGGGGATTCTGTTAACCATAGATGTATGACTTTAGCTGGTAACCCAACCAGTGTCTGTTCCCCTTCACAATTAAAAGATGAGGAAAATATAGGTAAAGGTTCTTTAGTGTCTGTGATTACAAGTTTAACTGTTGACACAGTAGTTTCATCCCAGGGAACAGATGGAGGTCCTACTGTTAAAAACCAAGAGGACTATATACCAGATGAGGACCTCACTGGCAAGCCCAGCTCTCCTAAGATAGATGAAGGGAGTCTAAGCCTTTTTTCCCACTCAAGTAAGGAGATTTTGACAAAAAAAGAGCCAGCAGAGGAGAAAACAACCGAAGAATCCCTCCAGTCTGGTTTACTTTTGCATCTCAAAACAGACATACCTATTGGATCTGGAAGAGAAGGTAACTGTGAACAATTTTCAGATTGTCTTGTGCCTAGTGAAATTAGGGTTGATGAAAATGAGCATCATGACCATGAAGAAATTCTTGGCACCACAGAACTTCTTAATATGACAGAGCATTTCTCTGACTCTCAGGAGATGACTAATTGGAAATTGACTAAACAAAGTGAAATGAATGATAGCCAAGTAAATGAAGAAAAGGAAATGTTTCCACAGATTAGTCAGCCTGATGACACTAATAGCAACAGTGAAGGCAAGTGTGTTGGAATGGCAGGCGCGGGTCCAGATTTAAAAGGACCTTGTACGAATGAAAGTGAAGGATGTGATTTCTCCACTCCTACAGACTCACCAGCAGCTGATTCTCTACCTAATGATTGTGATTCCTATGGAATGCAGAGCCCAGTTGTTTCATTTGTTCCAAAGACTTTACCCTCCAAAGAAGATTCAGTAACAGAAGAAAAAGAAATAGAGGAGAGCAAGTCAGAATGCTACTCAAATATTTATGAGCAGAGAGCAAATGAGGCCACAGAAGGAAGTGGACTACTTTTAAACAGCACTGGTGACTTAATAAAGAAAAACTATTTGCATAATTTCTGTAGTCAAGTTCCTTCAATGTTTGGGCAATCTTCTCCCAAGATAGTAGCAAATCTGCAATCCATCAGTGTTCCTTTTGGTGGTGCAAGACCGAAGCAACCTTCCAATCTTAAACTTCAAATTCCAAAGCCATTATCAGACCATTTACAAAATGACCTTCCTACAAATAGTGGAAATAATAGTAAAAACAAAAATGATATGCTTGGGAAAGCAAAATTAGGGGAGAACTCAGCAACCAGTGTATGCAGTGCATCTTTGGGAAGTATCTCTATTGCTGATACAAATGGAGAACATTTAGAAAGTTATGAGGCCTCTAATAGACCGTGCCTTGCATTAGCTCCAGATAGTCCAGATAATGATCTCAGAGCTGGTCAGTTTGGAATATCTGCCAGAAAGCCATTTACCACTCTGGGTGAGGTGGCTCCAGTATGGGTACCAGATTCTCAGGCTCCAAATTGCATGAAATGTGAAGCCCGGTTTACATTCACCAAAAGGAGGCACCATTGCAGAGCATGTGGGAAGGTAAGTTGTACCTATCATCTCGGATACCTGGCCTGCTTGTTTTGTAATGTTCAACTAGAAATTAATGAAGGCAGCCAATATTAACTGAACATACTTATGGCAGAGATGAGAAAATAGTTTTGAAACCTAGATCTAATAAGAAGCGATGACCTTGCAGCTGATCAGTGGTGATACTTGCCTATAATTTCAGCATTCAGGAAGCTGAGGCCTGAAGATTGCAAGTTCAAGCACAGCCTTTGACAGTTTAGTGACGCAGCAAGATTCCGTCTCAGGACTAAAAATAAGGTTCTGGAGATGTGGCTTACTGTGAGCACCTAGAGTTAAATCCTCAGTACTATTAGAAAAGAAAAGAAAAATATTTTGCTGATTTTTAGATACTGATATGTTTTTGTTGCCAAGACTTATGCTAAATGGGTTTCTATGAAGAGATGAGAATTGAGGAAGTGTTAAATTGTGGTTTCTTGGTTCACAGAATAGTTTAAAATAAGGAAGTTATATTTCTAGCCAAGGAAGTATTTGTGATTAACTTCATAGTTTTAAATTCTTGAAATACTGACTATTAAACTTAGAATACATTTCACCTTTTTAATAGGATTTTTGCCATTGTAGCAGACATTCTGAGATTTTATATAAACATGAATATATATATATATATATTTTTCTCCCATACAACTTCAGTACAAAATAGAGTTGAAGGCTATAGACCCTTATGACAAAGTTATAATAATTGATATGCCTTAGTTCTGCTCAAATTCTGTTAGTAACTTACAAGTATTTTTTTAATGAGAGCTGTAAATAAAGAAGAAAGGGGATTTTATATTTAGAAAAAGAATGTGGGGTTTGATGTTAGGTCTAGATTCAAATTTTAGTTGTTACTTTTCTTAGTTACTCATTTGTTGCTGGGATAAAATATCTCACATCCACAACTTAAGGGAGGAAAGGTTAAGTAGCTTACCCAAAATTTCAGAATAGCAAGACCTTATATCAATAAAAAATAAATGATAAATCAAAAGGTCTCAGGATGTAGCTCAGTGAGAAGGCCCAGAGTTAAATCTAAATACCTAAATGGAAATGTATGGACTTAAGTACAAATCTGCTCTATGCCAAGCTTCATACTGTTTTTGTTGCCCTGGAAATAGTAACATAGTTTATTTGTATTTCAGCTCCCTGGGAGGCTGAACAAATTACAAATTGGAGCCCAGCCTAGGCAGGCCCAGGTAGTTTAGCAATTTAGTGAGAGTCTGTCACAAAATAAATGGCTGAGGATGTTGCTCAGTGCACAGGTACTGGTACTGGAAAAAAATAATTATCTGTAGTAGTATTACTGTCAAGAAAGATAGTCACTGCTTTTGGATAATCATTAGGTTTGGACAGTGGTAAAGGTTTGAAATTTGAGTATTTGAATTTTTAAGGAAGACAAATGATTGGTGTCCTCAGATGATAAGGAGGTTATCAAAGTTAGCAGATTGAGTTTTACTTTATCTCTTTTGAACTACAAAGTATAAAGAGAGCATTACTGTCACCAGATTTTTGGAAGAAGAACGATTAGTAACATGTATGTATATATATATATCCATCCTCACTCATTATATATATATTATTAACTATATATGTATATATTCATCCTCACTCATTTTTACCATTTTTGGTGGGGGGCAGAGTCTCACTGTGTACCCCAGGCTGGTCCTAAACTCACTAGGTAGCCCAGGCTGGCCTTGGACTCAGAATAAACCACTTGCCTTAGCCTCAAGCTTCTTGAGTGCTGGGATTACAGATGTGCGCCAACATGCCCAGCTTTATGTAGTGCTGGGGAATCGAGCTCAGGGCCTTGCACTTGGAAGGCAAGTGCTTTAACTGTTTTACCAGTTCCTCCAGCCACTCATTTTTTACTTTTAATTGATTATAAGAGGTATAATTGAAAGTGGTTTGATAGAACAGAGAATTGTAGCACCACAGTGTAGAAAAGAGCCCTGAAAAGGTATGAAAAACTCTGGAATTCTGTTTCCTTTTTTTATAAAAGGAAGGATTACATACAGTTTCTCTTTTTTTTTTTTTTGCAGTTCTAAATGAACTTGTGTGAACATCTGTGTTAGATTGATTGATTGATAGACAGGCAGAATACTTTATACCAACACTGATTTATCTCTGTGTTACTGCTTAGCTGAGCTTACTATGTGGGAAGTATATGCCATTAAACATTTTTAAATGTGCTAGGCTGAAAGTGTATTTTCTGGATCATCCAGGTTAGACTGGACTGTATCAAAGTGTCAGTTAAGTGAACTATGGGTTTTTATTTTGAAATTACTATTTCCTTTTGTGATTAATTTCTTATACTATTTTCTTCAAGTTCCCTTCAGGCACACACACATGATCTTCATCACTTATATAAAAAAATAGCGTAGTGACATGTGTAATATCAAAATGGCATATTGAAACATGATCTAGATTAATTTTTAATATGAATCTAGAGAAATTTCTCCCTAAGACATTTGAGATTTATAAATGTAATTATAAAATGAGCATTTATAAATTTAATTGTAAAATGTCATACCTTATAGAATGTTATACTTAAATAATTTATGTAATATATATGTGTTTAAAATGTCAGACTACATTCAGTTTTTAATACTCTGCATTTCATTTGAATTAGTGTTTAACAGTAAAGTCAGGAGTAATTTTATCAAAAAAGGTATATAGCAGAAATATATAACAATATTTTAAGTCATACTGTATTTTAGCTTAATTAAATGAAAAAGTTTCATAGAATTAAAATGTCATTAGATATAACTACTCAGAAATTGAAAATGTAATATCTATTTTAAGGAGGCATTTAAAAAGTCTGGTACTTTCACTTAAAATAATATATTTACCTTTAAAGATGTTTTTGACTGTTTTCCCAGTCAGGTTCCTTAGACATCCATTTGAAAAAGGATTGATAGAATTTGGTTTTTAATTGTATTTTATTTGTTTTTGTAGTACTGGGGAATCAAACCCAGGGCTTTAACACTGAGCTGTATCTCCAGGCTACTTTTGATTTTTGATTTTGAGACAGGGTCTCACCAGGTTGCTAAGTTGCCCAGACCTGGTTCAAATTTGCAATCTGCCAAATTCTTACAACAGAACAATTCAGCAGAAAATGTGGTTCCCGTGTAACACTCCTTCACAGTTTGTCCCATTATTAACTTGGTGAATCAATACTGGTATGTTGCTGTTGCTTTTGCTTTTGTTTTGTTTTGTGGCAATAAGGATTTTACCCAGTTCTCTACCCCTAGACCACATCCCCCACCACTAGACCACATCCCCCACCTTTTTACTTTTTCTTTTGAGGTAAGATCTTGCTAAATTGCTCATGCAGGGTTTGAATTTGTGTTCTTCCTGCCTTAGCCTCCCAGGTAGGTCGCTGTGCTGCTGTGCTTGATGATACATTGTTTTTAACTAAAATCCTGTAGTGGGGTTTTATAGTGCAAGCAGGTAATCCCAGCACTCTGGAGCACTAACCCAGGAGAATATGAAGTTCAAATCCAGCCTGGGCATTTAGTGACTTAGTGAGAACCTATCTGAAAATAGTGATAAAAATTGGACTGGGGATGTAGCTAAGTACAAAGGTTTTGGGGTCAATCCCCAGTACCACATTAAGAGAGAGAAAGAGAGAGTTATGTACAACTACAGTTTCCAAGGATTCACTCTGTTATGGGTTTTGATAATGCATCTTGTGTGTCCTATCACAGTATCATGTAGCAGCTATACTACCCTGAAAGCCCTGACCTCCACCCATGTATTCATCATTCCCTTTCTCTCCCCGAGTCCACTGCTTCCACATTTTTTCCCTTTGCAAAATGTTACATAGTTGGAATCATACAGTATGTAGCCTTTTCAAACTGTCTTCTTTCACTTAGAAGCATTTATTAACTGGCTGGAATAATGGCTCCGTGGTACAGTTGTTGCCTCTTATGTCCAAGGCTTTGGGTTGAATCCTCAACACTTCACAAAAAAAGACACCCCCCCCCCCCCCGGCCAAAAAAAAAATCATGAAAGTTTCTTTTCATGGCTAATAGCGTACTTATTTATTTAGCATGCATGCTAAATAATAAGGTACTGCTTGAGTGTACACAGTCTGTTTATCCATTCATCTTTTGAAGGACAGCTCAGCTATCTCTAGTTTTTGGCAATTATAGTTTTGTTTTTGTTGTTTTTTTTTCAGTGTTGGTGGTGGGGATTTCTGTCATACTAGGCAAACAGGCAAGCACTCTACCACTGGCGTACTTTTGAGCCCTAGGCAATAATAAATGAAGTTGCTGTAAACACTTCTTTTGAGTGTTCTTTTTTTTTTTTTTTTTTTGGAGTCAGGGTCTCACTCTGTAGTCCAAAGTACTACCTGATTCTGAACTCACTATGTCGCCCAGTCTGGCCTTGGACTTAGCTTGCAGAGTGCTTGCCAGACAAGTGCTTTAACTGCTGAGCTATTACTGCAACCCCTTGAGTGTTTTTTTTTTTTGTTGTTGTTGTTGTTGTTGTTGTAGACATCAGTTTTCATCCCATTTGTATAAATACCTAGAAGCATAATTGGTGGATCATGTGTTTCTCTTTCTAAGAAACAGTCAAACTGCCTTCCAAAGTGACTACCATTTTGAATTTCTACTAGCAATGAATGTGTTTCTGATGTTCCACATTCTCTCCAGCATTTGATGGTGTCATTGCTTGAATCTTAGTCATTATGATAGATGTGTAGTGATTTCTAATTTTTACTTTAATTTATAGCTCCCTAGTAACGGATAATGTTCAGTATCCACCCCCCCATCAAGTTTTAGGGCTCACACCCAGAGCTTTGTACATGTTTGCCAGATGCTCTCTCACTTAGCTATACCCCTAGCCCCAACATTTTTTAATACGCTTGTTTGTCGTCTGTGTATCCTTTTTGGTAAGGTGTGTATTAGGTCTTCAGCTAATTTTAAAAATGAGTTGTTTTATATCTTGTTGAATTTAAGAGTTCTTTGTATGTTTTTAATTTAAATTTGTAATATTTTGCAGGTATATATTTTGCAGGTATTTCTCTAACTCAGTTTGTTTACATAAAGTATGTTTACTTCAAATTCTTTAGAAGTATTTTTAGATGTTTATACATTTCTAAATAATACATTTTAATAAAATCAGTTAACAGTTTCTCAGTCTGTTGACTTCCTAAATCTGATTTATTTACATATTTGCTTATTTATTATTTGTCTCTCTAGTTCTAATCCAAACTCAGTCGGGATAAGTATCTCTTCTCCCTCAATTACTGGTATATCGGCAGCTGTAGCAGACAGTAAGATATTTTTTAGATAAGCTGAGAAATAAAATGAATTCATGTATTTATTCTGTCTTTCTCTTCCTCTTTTCCATCTTTCTTCTGTCTCTCTCCAGTACTAGCTCAGTGCCTTAAAATGAAACTGCCGTCTCCAGCTTTTTTTTTTTTTTAATAAGGTGTTTCTAGGTTTTCCAGGCTGAGGCTCCCAGAGTCTTGGGATTAAAGACATGTATCACCATGTCCTGCTGCAGTACCATCTCTTAAAACAGTAGTATAGGTTTGTTTTTTTTAGCCTAGCACCTGCATCTTTCAATGATAGTATCATATTCATGTATAATGAATGTATAAACCTTGGGAAATACTTTAAACTGGTTGTATGTGTTTCTCCTATTTAATGATAGACTCAAACAAAAACAGATTTATTTTTCTAGCTTTCTATTTATTTATGTACTGACAGGAATCAGTGAATATGAGAACAATCAGGGACTGCTTCAAGTAGGATGCATGGTAATTCAATTTCCTTCATATTCTTGAAAATTTGTCTTGCTTTATAATTGATATTATGATTTGAAGCATCTGATGTGATAAAAGAGTACCAACATTTATTTTAAACTTTGTTCTAATGAAGCTAGGGAAATATTTTCCATCATACTCTCTCTATCATGTTGTATTGGTTAAAAGAAGACTTAACTATATCATTGCACTTATCACACAGTATTGTTTTCGTCCTTGTCCTTTATTGGTTTTAAGGATTTGTCTTTGTATTCCCAGTACCAGGCACAGTATCTAGCAGTTACAAAATACTCAGTCAATGTTAATGAATGCATAAGTCCTGGATCACTGATTTATTAGTACTTGTTATTTTCCTGTCACTGTGTTGAGTACTGTGTTCACACTGATGATATTGTGGTGCCTAATCTTATGGTCTGTAAAGAGTAAACCAATGACCGAAACCAAGTGTACAAAATTTAAAATTTGGTAAGAGTTAGTAAGGAAATAAACAAGGAGGGCTAATATGAAACAGTGGAATCGTGGGGAGGATGCTTTTATGAGAAGATCTCTTGAGAAGTCACATTTTAGATGACATGTGAAAGTTAGAATCAGCTATTCAAAGAACAAAGAAAAGAATGCTCTCGGGAAAGAGAATAGCATAGACAAAGGCTTTGGTAAAGAAGCGTCTACTGAAGAAAGGAATCCAGTATTGCTAAAGTATAATGGATGAAGGAAAATTTGCATAAAAGAGATGAGAGAGGAAGTCAGGAAAAGATTAGAGAGAGCTTTGAGGTCATGTTTGTAAAATGGAGAACCATGGGATAAATGAGATCACAGAGGGAACTGAAGGGCCTCATGGTAGAGCCACTGAGGTAAAATGTAGGAGGGCTCAGAATAGGTGACTAAAAAGGAGTGACCAATGAGGTAGGCAGAAAACCAGGAAAATGTAATATTTTGTAAGTCAGAAAATACATGTATTTTTTGAGAGGAAGAATTATACTTTTGTATCATGCTGGTGAGTGGTTAATAGGGTATGGAAAGGAAAGGAACTGCTGGATGTAATATATCAGGGTATTGGAAATAAGGCAGATTAGGGGCTAGGGTCATAACTTAGTTGTTAAAGTGCTTGGCTAGCATGCATAAGGCCCTGGGCTCAATTTCCCCAGCACCACATAAGCTGGATGTGGTGGCACACACCTGTAATTCCAGCATTTGGGAAGCTGAAGCAGATGATGACCATGAATTTGAGGTCTACCTGGCCTACATAGTGAGTTCAGGAGCAACCAGAACTATAGAGCAAGACCTCGTCTCAAAGAAAAATGAAGGCAGATTTGATGGAATAGTGAGTTGAAAATGAAATGAGAAGTGAGGAAGTAAAGATGGGTTTTTCAAGAACTTTTGAAGGAGAAAATTTAAAAAGAAAATAGAGCATTCTTTGGATATGGTAGCTGTGGATAATTTTTTTTAAGAATTGGAGATACTATTATATTTTTATAATGGTATGAGTGATCATCAAAAAGGAGGTTTTAGGAGAAAAAGAGATTTGATCAAAGGAAGCGACAAATCTTTGAGAAGACTTTCTGCCAGTTCATCTTAATTGTAAACTAGACCGGGCTAAGAGACTCCTGGAGAGGTGGTGGTAGGTCGTGGGAGAAATATATTCACTATTGTATTAACTCACTGATGTTGATAGCTGAGTGTGCTGTTAGTCGTGGGGTCCAATTGGAGGAGATATGTCATGTGGTTATGCCTTTTATATTTTTATAGATGACAATAAGATTTATATGAAATAAAAAAGAGTAATGATAAACCTGCAAATGCTTCACAATGAGAAGCAGATCGATATAATGGTGCAATGAGATGTCTTGTGTTTATTGTTTACCATGTGTCAGGTGATTTATATTACTTTTAAGACACTTAACAATCCTATGAGGTAGAAACTGTTAGAATATACTTTTAATCTCTTGTAAAAGTGATAAAATAGGCATGGAAAGATTAAGTAATTTGTTCAAAATCACAGAAAATTCATTAAGTGGAGTTAGGATTGAAACTCAGCACTTTGACATCTAGAGTGTCATGGTTTCAGGAAAAATAGATAAAAGGACCGAGGAAATAAGGGACTACCTCTCTAGAAATAGCTACAATGTGACCACAGTTCCTGGGTAGCTAGCTAAGAGAGAAACAGGGAGCTAACATTTGTTTAGTAACTGCTCTTCCTTTGTTTATCTGATCTTTCAAATAAACCGATGAGTAGTGTTATCCTTACTTTATATTTGAAGAAATTGAGGTGGTAGAACTAGGAGTCAGCCACAGTTCTGCAGTCTATATAGCTTGTGTTCTTTTTCCAATAAATAAAGTTGAGAGCATAAAAATGAAACAACTGTATAAATTTTGCTAATTTTTGTGTTCTTTATGTTTCTGAGAGAAGTATATGGCTTTATATCATGATTTTCAAAATAGAATTTACAAATACCCAAAAAGTGAAAAATACTTTTTAATTAAGTGAAATTTTCTTATTTTTTTGCAGTAATGGGACTTGAACCCAGAACCTTTTGCGTGCTAGGCATGTGCTGTACTGCTGAGTTACATTCTCAGCACTGTTTTAGTATTTTGAGATATATAGAGTCTTTCTAAGTTGCTCAGGCTGGCCTCCAGATCACAACTCTTATGGAACTTAAGACTAAAAATAAAGTGAAACGGGGGTAGGGTAGGGGAAGGAGGGAGGGGAGTGGAGGGGGAGGGACAAAAGGAGAGTGGGAAAGTCTTTGTCATCTTGACAAGATACGTATGTGCACAAAATCCTTAACTTCATTGTAAACCTTAAATCTTGCACTAATACATACCAATAAAATGGGGGGAAAAAGATTGTGATACTGCTGTTTTGGCCTGCCTAAGTCACTAGGATTACAAGCACTTGCCATCATACCTAGAACATTTTCTTATTTAAAGAAATATGTGTTAAGCTAGTTGCAATTTATATTTTGATAACTTGAATTATAGTCTTTGCTTAACATTTGAGAATTGATATTGAATGGAGAGTAACTTTCTTAAGACCTGAAGTAGACAGACATGCTTTGGCTTATCCCTTCAGAGATCAGTTTTCTTGAGGTTTGTTTTTATCATATGTTAAAATATGGCCACTGGATGATATGCTCTGTAGGAAGTATAGAGGCAGTGATTTTCTTGCCCTGAAAGCTTATTGAAGTATGTTACCAAGAGCATCGTAACTAGCAAAAGAAATCAGTATTTCTCTGAGCTTTACAAAAATACTGGTTGATAGCACAGATTAGTGGTGTAGCGTTAAACTTTATGTAGAAATATTGTGTTTAGCAGCTTTGGCCCAGAATGACCTCACAGCAGTTTAGTATATTCATGATCTTTGATCAGGCAGTTTTGTCCTCTGTAAAATGTAGATGATGATGCTTAACGCGGAGTTACATAAAGATCTGTTGAGCAGCTGAATTATGAAGGTTAGAAATAATATATGTAAATTACTTAGCACAGTACCTAATGGATTATCAATAATTGGTAGCTTATATTCTAATTATATCCTTTTGGGAAATTGGTAATAGTTTCTATATAAAATGTTGATATTTATAATTTTCTTTAAAAAATTAAATGCAGTTGTAAATCTTTGCGATTTGTATGCAACCAGCTTTGGCTCATGCATAAGGACTGGTAACAGTAGTTACGATTCACATTTGAATTTACCTTTAAAAAGGAAAAAAAAAATTGGAAGGGTACTGAGAAAGTAAATTATAGAAAACTATAATTATAAAAAATGAGAAATAGAGTGATTACTGTAATTTTTAGTTAGATTTGTTAAAGCCAGTAATTGCTGAAAGTCTTCTCATTTGTCTAACATAGCTCTTCATGGAATATGCATATGATAAATATTGTTTGAATTTTCTGTGACCTGATAACTTGGTACTTGTCACCTAAATTCAGATTTTCTCAAACTTTAGATTATTTTTGTATCCTGTTTAAATGATTTATTTTTACTAACTTTATCAAATGAACTTGTAATCTTGAATTTAAATCAAATGAGCTATGTGATAGTGCCTTCTCATCTGAAATAGGGCTATAAACCTGTAAAGTCAGATTTTGTGTGACTGTGTAATTAATATAAAATACTAGTTTACTTTTATTCATATATCAGGGGACTGGGAATGTACTTAATATAAGATTTAATCTTATATGAGTAATTTTTAATTAATTTTTTGGTTTCCATATTTCATCCCTTTCTCCTTCCTACCTTGTCAACCACAACTTTTCCTCTCCACAAAATCTATTTTTTACTTTCTTCCATCTCTCTTTTAACTTACTTTATGGTATAGTTTTTTCATATTAGAAAACATATGATAGTTAACTTTCTGTGTTTGATTCATTTCACTAAACATAGTCGTCTCAAGGTACATCCATTTCTCTACATATGACTCAAATTTGTCTTTCTCATTGTGTATATATACTATATCTTCATTATCCATTTATCTGTAGTCCAGCATATAGGCTTCTTCCAAGAAGTGGCTATTATTAAATTATGCTGCTATAAACATGGGTATGCAGGTGTCAACCTTGTATGATGACTTTTAACTCCTTTGGGAGGGTAACCCAAAAGAGGCAGAGCTGGGTTAAATGAGATGCTGTTTTCAATTTTTAGAGAAATTTCCATTAGTGCTTTCCATAGTGGTTGTACCCATTTATAGTCCCACCGACAGTGTAGGAGGGCTCCATTTCCCCCACAGCCTCACCTGCATTAGTTATTTTTTGAGTTCTTAGTACCAGCCATTCTTACTGGAGTTAGATAGAACCTCAGTGTTGTTTTGATTTGCAATTCCCTCATGACTAAAGATGCCAAACATTTTAAAAATGCATTTATTGACTATTTGAGCTTCTTCTTCTGAGAACTGTTTATTGATTTTAGTTGCCCATATTTTTAGTGAGTGTTTTATTTTGGCAGGTCTAATTTTATTTTCAGTTCTTTATATGTTCTTCATAATAGTGCTATGTCTGAGGAGTAGCCAGAAAAAAACTTTTCCATTCCATAAGTTCACTCCTCAGTCTGTTGATTTTTGCTGTGCAGAAGCCTTTTAATTTGACTTAATCTCATTTGTTGCTTATTGGTGTTATTTCACGTGCTGGGTGTTTTATTGAGACAGTCCTTGCCTATGCCTATGTCTTCATGGGTTTTGCCAATCTTTTCTTTCAACAAGCTCAATGTTTCCACTTCATGATCTAGGGCTTTGATCCATTTTGATTTAATTTTCGTACATGGTGAAAGATATGGGTCTAGTTTTATTCTTCAGCATGTGACTAGCTAGTTTCCTCAGCACTGTTAAAGAAGCTGTCGTTACTCCAGTGTGTGTTTTGATCCCTTTGTCAAAGATCACATGGCTAAAGGTACTTGGGAATGTTTCTCCGTCCTCAGTTCTGTTCCATTGATCTATCTGTCTGTCTTTGTGCCAGTACCATGTGTTTGTTTATTCTTTTGAGACGGGGTCTCACTCTATAGTCCAAGCTTGTCCTAAACTCACTGTGGAGCCCAGGCTGAACTCGAATTCATGGCAAGTGTCCTGTCTCAGCCTCTCCAGTGCTGGGATTACAAGTATGCACCACCACACCCGGCTTCTTTGTGGTTTTTATCAGTATTGCTTTGTAATGTAATTTGATATCTGGTATTGTAATGCCTCCTGCTTTGCTTTTGTTGCTTAGGATTGTTCTGGGTATTCTGGATCTCTTCTGGTTCCATATAAATTTTGGATCATTTTTTCTAGTTTTGTAAAAAAAAATACTCTTGGTATCTTGAGTGAGATTGCATTGATTCTGTATATCAGTTTGGTATTGTGGCTATTTTGACAGTGTTGGTTCTACCTAACCTGGAGTAGGGGATGTCTTTTCATTTTTTAAAATTCTCTTCAATTTCTTTTTCAGAATAATATAGTTTTCAGTATAGGGGACTTGAGTTGATTAGTTAGGTTGATTCATGGGTATTTAGTTTTTTTGTTGGGACTAATAGGTAGTACTATTGACTTTGGTCCTGTGCACCATGAGTGTGGCATATGAGTGTGCATCATCAGAATCTCCTATGTTGCCCCTTTTCCATTTTAGACATATATATATATATATATATATATATATATATATATATATATATATGTATGTATGTATATTCACCTGCATCTGTGAGAGAGAAGGACTCCTTAAAAATACCAAATTCCATATGGATAGTGATGTTTTTCGATGGGCTAAAATAATAGCACCTGGTCCTTTGAACCATGTAATGGGGCCTTTGTTTGTTTCCAGACAAGAACTGACATTTCTCAGGGGAGAGTCACTGCCTTTAGGAGCCTCATAATTTGGGGAAAATACTTAATAGAAGTTCATCCAGCTGTTTGAAAAATTCCTTCCCTCCAAATGGCTGCATAAGCTTGTAAAATTAAATAAGCATATTTAGAGTCTGTATAGATTGTAACTCGCTTTCCCTTACTTAACTCTAATGCCCTAGTTAAAGCAGTCACTTCAGCCAACTGAGCAGGAGTTCCAGGGAAGCAGTTGAGCCTCAGCTGTCTGTTAAAGAAATCAGTGCACATCCAGCCTGTCTTTTTCCTTCTTTTGTCAAGGAGCTGCCGTCAATAATAAACAGTTCTATGTATGGCTTTTGGAATGGGGCGTTTTTAAACTCTTTATGAGCCAAATAGCTGCAAGTTAAAAACTGATTACAGTCATGTTCAGCCCTTTCATCTAATTGTAACCGGGTTTAAACTTGAACAGTTTTTAAATCTTTTAATAGGTCCCTCTAGAAACATTGCTTGATATTTCATTAGCCTACTTTCTGATAATACATTATCCCTGATTCCCTAATAATTCCCGTAATATCATGAGAGGTATAAACAGTTATATTTCTGGCAATAATAATTTTGAGAACTTCTGGGACCAAATGAGCCACTGCAGCCCTTATTTGAAGGCAATGTGGCCATTTCTATGCGACTGTGTTTTAGGCTTTTGCTCAAAGGAGCCACCGGTTGTTGGGATGGTTCTTTTTCCTTAGTAAGAACTCCAAGGGCTGTTCCTTTTCTCTTGGTTACAAACAAATTGAAGTCATCGTTCATAGGAAGACTTAAAGATGGGGGCTGTAAAATTGTCTTCTCAATATCTTTAAAGGCTTTTATTTGTTCTGGTTGCCATATCAGGAGTCATTGCTTACTTTTAACAGATTCCTTAAGTAAATCAGAAGGAGGTCTGGCCATTTCTCCAAATCTTGGTATCCATATTCGACAATAACCAGCCATTCCAAGAAATACCCATAACTGTCTTTCAGACTGTGGTAAGGAGTGCTTACATATTAGTGCTGTTCTTCTGTGATTTAGCTTTCTCAATCCTTATGAGAGAATGACTCCCAAATATATCACTTCTTGTTTACAGACCTGGGCCTTTTCTCTAGCTACTTTATAGCCTTTCTGAGCAAGAAATTTCAATAGGCCTGTTGTAGCCACCATACACCCCTTTTCTGTCTCTGCATAGATTAAGATATCAACAACACACTAAAGAACAGCAAAAGTTTTTGTCTTAAAGAGGCCAAATCTGTTAAGAGTGCCTGGCTGAAAACACATGGGCTGTCCCTGAAATCTTGGGGCAAGACTGTCCATGTTAATTGTTCATTTTCCACAGGATTTTCAAAAGCAAAGACAAACTGCCTTTCCTCATCAGTGGGAACACACACACAAGCACACGCACACACACACACACACACACACACACACACACACACACACACACACACACACACACGCATGCACACATCCTTTAAATCGAGCACCAAGAACCAAGCAGCTGAAGCAGATATATTTGATAGCGGCGTATATGGGTTTGGAACCACAGGATCTAGGGGAACTACATCTTAATTAATGATACTCAAATCCTGCACTAATGTCCATTTACCATTTGGATTTTTCACTCCGATAATTGCGATGTTGCAGGGGCTGTCACAGGCAATAATAATTCCCTGTGACTTTAAATTTCATATTATCTTGATTAATCCCTGTGTAGCTTCTTTACTGAGAGGAAGTTGCCTCTGTTGGAGAAAGTTAGTTAGGTCCTTAAATTTTACACATATAGGCTTTTCCTCATTAGCCCTACCTGTGTTATCTTCTGAGGCCCATACTTCTAGATCTACCTGTAAATCAATCTCTGAACAGTGTAGCTTCTCCTATTTGGAGATGGGCCCTAGTAAGCCAGTAGTGGCTGATAGGCAGGAATCTAATTTAAGTCCAACTGATACAACAGTACCGAAAGAGGACATAAGATCTCTTCTTAACAGATTGGTTGCATATTAAGGCACTGTAAGAAATGCATGTGAAAGGACCAACCCATTCCATTTACAACTTAGAGTAAAATACCTAGTCCTGAGTGTCCCTGAGACACTACTTGTGGTTACTAACTGGGTTGATCATGCCCTGGGCAGGAAGTTACGATGAAGTTCTGGACTCTGGTGTCAATCACAAAATTTATCAGTTGACTCCCTACACTACAGCTTACGTGGGGCTTGCAGAGGTTGATGGAATTGCTAAGGGGAGCCAGTAACCCTGGGCCCCATCAGTTGTCCTGCTGAGGGGATGATGTCCTCCTAGATCTCTGCTTAAGGGGACAGTCACTATTCCAATCTGGACCTTGACATTCAGGGTAAGGGTACAGCAGAGGCTTGCTTGCCTCAGGACAATCCTTTCTGAAATGTTCCTCCTTTTTTCACCCCAAACATCTCAGATCACATTGGTGAGCTTGATTCCCTGTTCAAGCTCTTGCTCCAGGAGCTGATTTAAGCCTGTCCCTTACTTGTAGGATCAGGACCAAGCCTTTTGCATTTTCTTTTTGTATTTTCTTTCATTTTGTTCCTCTTATCTCTATTATAAAAGACTGAGGTGGCAGCCCTAATGAGAATATCTAGAGACTGCTCTGTGTTAAAAGCTAGTTTTTCTAACTTTCTGCTAATATTGGGTGCTGACTGAGTCAAAAATTTATTGTTCAGGGTAATGTGACCCTCTGGTGATTTTTGATCAATCATAGTATTTTTGCCTTTATTGCCCCTCTCAGGCTATCCATAAAAATGCTAGGGCATTCATTAGGTCATTGTTGAATTTCAGCTATAGTTTAGGAATAGTTCAGAGGTTTCTGACTTGATGTATGGAATCCCTCAAACACAAGGGCCTGAAAATGTGCTCTCTTCTCTTCTCCTGTCTCATAATCTCATTTGGGGTTTTGCCAAGGGATAGCTTCTGGGCCTGGCAGGTATCTGGGAGTGGAGTTTGAATTTTATCCCATCTGTTCCCAACCCCCTTGTCCGATAAAAAGCATATCTCCATATCTCTCACTTTCTGTAAGCATTCTATCCTTTTCATTAGGGGTTAGGGTCTGATTCAAAATAAGCATGCTGTCTTCCCATGCCAGTCTAAAAACTTGTCAGGTGCCCTAAAGGCCTCAGTGTGTGTGTGTGTGTGTGTGTGTGTGTGTGTGTGTGTGTGTGTGTGTGCGTGCGTGCGTGTGTCTGTCTGTCTGTCTATCTATCTATCTATCTATCTATCAAGGTCCTCTGAAAATTTACTGAAGTCTGTTTTAATTTGCCTCAGGTCCCACAATGTGAAAGGCACACAGACTCGGGTACAAAATTGTCCAGGCATTTCCTGCATTGGGCATATTTTTGATTTCCCTGGGAGAGGTGGATAAAGGGGCTGAGGGGACACAGTAGGAGGGAAAAGAACATGCTCAGAATAAGATGGAGGGGCTAACTCTGGTTTAGAGTCTTTAGCAGCAATGGAAGTCATGGCAGGCACTGGAGGAGCTGTGGCTGGTTTTCTGAACCAGTACGGCTAAGATTATAAGCACAGCAGAGATACAAATATTCTCGCAAGACAAAACTTGAACATATGAGACTTCTGACTACTTTCCTTTACGTTTATAAAATAAATCTAACTGCAAAATAGTATTGCAGTTGAGTGAGCCTGTTATAGGTCGAAATTAAGAGACCACCAAACGCCAATTGTGGCAGTATAAGGTTTCTTTAATTGTAGCCATGTAAGGTTTCTTTTATTGCACCGAGATGTAATTAGGACTAGCAGCAGACTGTCCCTGGACTCTGGGTGAGTCTGCAGAGAGCAACTGCGAGCAAGCTTTACACAGAGTTATGTAGAGGATTTTACATCATCTTGTACATTACTGCATAGCGACCAATCATAACCCTACACCCAGGCTATTTCTGGCACCAAATATGTGACTCTTGCAAAATATGTGATTCTTGTGAAATACGTGATTCTTGAGAAATATGTGATTCTCACAAAATATGTGACTCTCTTAGCAGGTTGTCATGGAGTCAAGCGAGGGGGGAAAAGGTTAAGCTTCTGCCCTTATGTAAGACTCCAGAGACATCCTGTTAAGCACACAATCAAGGCTCCAAGGTGAGGTGGGCAGGCCCTCACAGGATGAACTCACAGCAGACTAACTTATAAAGTAAATTCAAACTTACACAGCAAACCCAAAACCTGACTAGCATAATCACCACAAAATGAAGTCACGTTAGTATATTGGCAGTCTAAATTGTATAATTTTACAACCTGTTTACAGAACGTTAACATCAATATGAGGTTACAGAAAATTATAAAAGTATATCTAATGTTGGATTTTTAGTATACTGTCACAAGCCTGCAGGTGGCGAGATTTCATTGTCAGGCAACTTATATTGGGGCCACACCTAGGTGCAGTGAAAGACACCCTCTTCCTTTTAAGGGCTTGGGGACTGAATTTTTCCCAATTCTTTAAGATACATTTCAAAGGCTAATTTTGGGGGAATAAATGTTGTACCTCCCATCTGTAAAAAATACAGATTTTTTTTTTCTTTTTAAACCAGAGTACCCAGACTTGGCCTTTAAATCTGTCTCTTACCAAAAGGCTTGCATGGACAATCTTGCAAAATAGCCCATTCATCCGCTGATTGGAGTTACGTAAGCTTACCAATTCTGGGGCCAACAGAGGCTGAGGAAGTTTTCCACCATTGCTAGTTCTCTCTATACCCGAGAGGATAGACATAGTGGAAAGTCATTATCTCTGTCAAATCCAGTCTTGCCTAAAGATTCTCTTAAGTTTTCACCCAGAAGAGAGGGGCAACTTGGAGGCTTAACCTATGCTAATATGTTCATTTGGTATCAGGCTTTTGGATGAACTGAGGTCTTAAAGCACAATCTGCTGACATCATATGCATTCATGCCCCAGACAGGACAGCAAAAGAGTGACTCTGTGAACCAACATTCCCAGTCATGAATGGCTGGGGGATTTGAGCATGTCTCACCTCGGAAACCTGTCACCTGAGACTTAAGATTGGTGACTTTCCTTTTGGCTTTTAACTGGTCAAAGGGTGCCTAATTTTAGTTCAGAGAGAGAGAGAGAGAGAGAGAGAGAGAGAGAGAGAGAGAGAGAGAGAGAGACTGAGACTAAGACTATAAGCGGGCCCAAAGAAGAGTAGACCCAGAGTAAATTTTAGCCTACTGCGCCATGTCTTCAGAGGTCTCTCAGTGATGTTTTTGGGGTCTCTGTTTGCGCACCAGAAATATGTTACTGGAGAACTCAAAATCAGGGTCTGTGTTCTGCTGATGTCAGAGAATGGACACCGTGAACAAAAAGACAGTTTGGAAGTAGAAATTGGCTTTATTGAGAGAAGTATAAAGTGAGGTAGAAAGTAAGAACTCCCCTGCAAGCAGGAGGAGGGGCAAGGGTGCCACTTAGTAGACAATTCTAACTATCTTTTATGAACTTCTTTCTATGAATCATGCATATTCATTTTCCTATACAGAGTTGGCCTTTACTGATAGGTTCACATTGGCATGAAACTAGTTTATTGGCTAAAGGATCAAAATCAAGGGCCCAAAATAAGACCCAAGACCCTGGGTCAAGAAGGTATATGGTCTCATGACTTACTTGACTTGAGCTTTGTCCATGGCCATTCCAAGGTCTGGTCCTTCTTAAGTTATCAGAATTATTAGTCTAGGAGGATTTTCTCAAGTGAGGATGAGTTCTTCATTTGGGACATCTCAACCCACCTAGCCTAACTACTCTGCAACTGCTTAATGGAATCTGCCTTAGCATTATGCATGATTTGTGGCATTAGTTCCTAAACCTTGTCTTCATGGTCTGAAATTCTGTCCTTACAATGTTCAAGGGGACGACTTCTGCTTTCAAGTGTGTTTTTTATTTCTTGAGCTTCAGCTAGATATCTTTTCCAGTTTTTCACTGCTGTGACAAAATATTTCTTTGTATCTTGTGTTGACTTACTTACCTCAGCCATCTTTTTATTTGTGTCTTCTAATTGCCTAATAATCTTTGTATTTATTAGGGCCATAATTTGTTTGGTAAATTTCTCTTTACACCCACTAATCATTAGCTGCATTTCCTTAAGAATGTCTTGCTTCACTAGTCCCAAAACCAGACAAAGACTTAACCAGGAAGGAAGATTATACACCAATATTCTTAATGAATATAGATGCAGAAATCCTCAATCAGATTCTGGCAAACAGAATCCAACAAGTAATCAGAAAGATCATACACCATGATCAAGTGGGCTTCATCCCTGAGATACAAGCCTGGTTCAACATATGCAGATCAACCAATGTAATGCACCATATCAACAAAAGTGAAAACAAAAGCCACATGATCATTTCTATTTATGCAGAAAAAGCCTTTGACAAAATCCAGCACCCCTTCATGATAAAAAAAACTGAGAAAAATAGGTATAGAAGGGCCCTACCTAAAACTCATAGAAGCCATATATGCTAATCCTACTGCAAATATCATAGTAAATGGAGAAAAATTGAAATCGTTCCCTCTCAAATCAGGAACAAGACAAGGCTGCCCATTCTTACCACTCCTATTCAACATAGTTCTTGAAACACTTGCCATAGCAATCAGACAGGAAAATGAAATAAAGGGAATCTGCATTGGAAAGGAGGAGGTCAAACTTTCCTTAGTTGCAGATGATATGATTATCTATATGAAAGACCCAAAAATTCTGCTATGAAACTCCTAGAAACAATAAAAAAATTTAGCCAAGTCTCAGGCTACAAAATTAACACTAAAATATCAGTAGTCTTTCTCTACACTAACAATGAACTTAGTGAGCATGAACTCAGAAAAACAATTTCATTCTCAATAGCTCAGCAAAAAATTAAATATGTAGGAGTATACCTAACCAAGGAAGTGAAGGACATATATAAAGAAAACTACACTACATTGAAGAAAGAAATTGCAGGAGACATTAGAAAATGGAAAGGCATCCCCTGCTCTTGGATAGGCAAAATAAATATAGTCAAAATGACTATACTACCTAAACTGATGCAATTCCTATCAAAATACCTGCAAGTTTCTTCAAAGAACTTGAAACAACAATTCTTAAATTCATATGGAACCAAAAGAGACTAAGAATAGCCAAAGCAATCCTGAACAAGACCAAAGCAGGAGGCATTACAGTTCCAGACATCAGGCTATATGATAAAGCCATAGTTGTAAAAACAATTTGGTACTGGCACAAAAATAGACAGACCAATGGAACAAAACTGAGGATGCAGAAACAAACCCAAATACCCTCAATTACCTAATCTTCAACAAAGGGGCCAAATGCGTACAATGGAAAAAAGACAGCCTGTTCAACAAACGGTGCTGAGAAAAATGGACATCCACATGCAGAAGAATGAATTTAGTCACACACCTATCACCATGCACCAAAATCAAATCAAAGTGGATTAAAGACCTAAACATGAAAAATCAAACAGTAAACCTTCTAGAAGGCAAAATAGGCAAATATCTAAAAGACATTGGGGTAGGCAAAGACTTTCTAGACAAGACACCAAGAGCAAAAGAAATCATCCTCGTTACCAACAAATGGGATCTTGTCAAATTAAGTTTCTGCACAGCAAAGGAAACTGTCAACACTGTAAATAGAGAACCAACAGACTAGGAAAAAATATTCACTGCCAACATGTCAGATAAGAAACTCATAACTAGAATACACAGGGAGCTGAAGAAAATTAAGCCTACCAAAATAAAGGATCCTATTGAAAAATGGGCAAATGAAATGAAGAGGCAGTTCACTCCCAAAGAAGTACAAAGGGCCAATAGATACATGAAAAGATGCTCAACATCTCTAGCCATAAGATAAATGCAAATCAAAACAATGCTAAGATACCATCTCACTCAATAAGATTCTGGCAAACAGAACCCAACAAGTAACCAGAAAGATCATACACCACGATCAAGTGGGCTTCATCCCTGAGATACAAGCCTGGTTCAACATATGCAAATCAACCAATGTAATACACCATATCAACAAAAGTGAAAACAAAAGCCACATGATCATTTCTATTTATGCAGAAAAAGCCTTTGACAAAATCCAGCACCCCTTCATGATATAAAAAACTGAGGAAAATAGATATAGAAGGGCCCTACCTAAAACTCATAGAAGCCATATATACTAATCCTACTGCAAATATCATAGTAAATGGAGAAAAATTGAAATCGTTCCCTCTCAAATCAGGAACAAGGCAAGGCTGCCCATTCTCACCACTCCTACTCAACATAGTTCTTGAAACACTTGCCATAGCAATCAGACAAGAAAATGAAATAAAGGGAATCTGCATTGGAAAGGAGGAGGTCAAACTTTCCTTAGTTGCAGATGATATGATTATCTATATGAAAGACCCTAAAAACCCCACTACGAAACTCCTGGAAATAATAAAAAAAATTTAGCCAAGTCTCAGGCTACAAAATTAATACTAAAAAACCAATAGTTTTTCTCTACACTAACAATGAACTTAGTGAGCATGAACTCAGAAAAACAATTCCATTCTCAGTAGATCAGCAAAAAATTAAATATGTAGGAGTATACCTAACCAAGGAAGCGAAGGACCTATATAAAAAAAAGTACATTATGTTGAAGAAAGAAGTTATAGGAGGCATTAGAAAATGGAAAGGCATCCCCTGCTCTTGGATAGACAAAATAAATATAGTCAAAATGACTCTACTACTAAAACCAATATGTAGATTCAATGCAGTTCCTATCAAAATACCTACAAGTTTTTCAAAGAAATTGAAACAACAATTCTTAAATTCATACTGAACCAGAAGAGACCAAGAGTAGCCAAAGCAATCCTGAGCAACAAGACCCAAGGCAGGAGACATTACAATACCAGACATTAGGCTGTTCTATAAAGCAATAGTTGTAAAAAACAATTTGGTACTGGCACAAAAACAGACAGATAGACCAGTAGAACAGAATTGAAGATGCAGAAACAAACTCAAATGCCCTCAATTACTTAATCTTTGACAAAAGAGCCAAATGCATACAGTGGAAAAAGGACAGCCTGCTCAACAAATGGTGCTGGGAAAACTGGACATCCACATGCAGAAGAATGAATCTAGTTACACACCTGTCACCATGCACCAAAATCAAATCAAAGTGGATCAAAGACCTAGACATTAAAAGTGAAACACTGAACCTCCTAGAAGACAAATTAGGCAAATATGTAAAAGACATAGGGGTAGGCAAAGACTTCATTGACAAGACACCAAGAACAAAAGAAATTATCCCCATTATTAACAAATGCGCTCTTGTCAAATTAAAAAGTTTCTTCACAGCAAAGGAAACTGTCAATACTGTAAAAAGAGAACCAACAGACTGGGAAAAAATATTCATCACCAACATCTCAGGTTGGAATCTCATAACTAGAATATACAGGGAGCTGAAGAAAAGTAAGCCTGCCAAAATAAAGGATCCTATTGAAAAGTGGGCAAATGAAATGAAGACGCATTTCACTCCCAAGTTCAAATGGCCAATAGAGACATGAAAAGATGTTCAACATCCCTAGCCATAAGAGAAATATAAATCAAAACAATGCTAAGATACCATCTCACTCCAGAGAGAATGGCCTATATCAACAAGTCAAATAGTAATCAGTGCTGGTGAGGCTGTGGGGAGAAAGGAACTCTCCTGCGCTGCTGGTGGGAATGTAAATTCGTTCATCCACTCTGGAAAGCAGTACAGAGATCTCTCAAAAGAATGGAAATAAATATCCCCTTCAATCCAGTGACACCCCTCCTGGGAATATTTCCAAAAAAGATCAAAACAACATGTAACAGAGATACCTGTATACCCATGTTCATAGCAGCACAACTAGCGATAGCTAAAATATGGAAGTCGCCAAAATACCCATCAACAGACCAATGGATACACAAACTGTGGTATTTATACATAATGGAATACTATGCATCTATAAAGTCCAACAGCGTGGAGGCTTTTGCAGGCAAATGGAAGAAACTTGAGAACATCATGCTTAGTGAAGTGAGTCAGAAGCAGAAGTTGAAACATCGAATGGTCTCTCTGATCTAAGAACCTCAGATCACAACTGTCTCATGGAACTTAAAAAAGAGTGAACCAGGTGGGTAGGGGAGGCAAGGAGAGAGGGTAGGTAGGGAGAGGGACAAAAGGAGACTGGGAAAGTCCTTGTCACCTCGACAAGGTGCGTATGTGCACAAAATGCTCAACTTCATTGTAAACCTTAAATTTTGCACTTGTACATATCAATAAAGTGGGGGGGGGGAGAATGTCTTGTGTGAACTGACTGTTTGTATAAACCAACTGATAGTACTTCGATTTTGATTTTCTCTTCTAGGAGTTACAGGGCCCATATCATTAGCTTCTGGGGTCTCAGGCATTTCTGCATGTGTCCTCGTCCCTTGCCTTCCTGTGATTCTGTTGCTGAAGGATTTCACTTTAATGGCATAGCTGAGAGGTTTCTTTGAACGTGCATGAGGGTATGAGGCAGGGGAGCCACAATTCTATTTAGTTCTGTACTAGGAGTTGGCAATTCGAAGAGGTCCTAATGGTCCAATGGCCTCTAATGTGTCTTCACTCCCAGCGGTCTGAGCAAAGCTTATAGTCTGTCCTGGGTTTCCTCCTCTGAGGGTAGGGCTCCCTGTCTTCTAAGGTGCTCCTACTTTCACCTGAATGGTTCAGGAGGTCAGTGCTTGTTCTCTCCTCTCTGCAACTATCTCTTGACATTTTCTTCCTAGGTACTTACTAGGAGTGTTCCCAAAATCCCTTGTGTGCTCTGTGCCATCTTTATCCTAAACAGTTCAGACTCGGGTTCATTTCAAAATGGCCCCTGCCTATGTCACTGCCTAGAATGCCTGCTACGTGCTGCTTCTCCTGAGTTTGTCTGCTAAACTCCAGGAGGCCTTTTCAAGGGGAAGCTCATAGTGTGTTTGCAGTTTGTAGTATTGCCCTACCTGCAGGGTCCTGGAGGCTGGATCTACCAGCTGCAATGAATTCCCTTGGCCGTCAGATCCCGGCTTACCTCAGTCTGAAATGCTGGCTGCTGTTCATTTCTGTGGCTCCTGGCTCTGGGATTACTCTGTTGTGGATGCCCCAGGCAGTCTGGGGCAAATCCCTGGCTGATGTTTCTTCTGTTTCTGCCCAGTCTTTGGGGGTGTCCAGCATTCCTATGGCATCTCTCTCCTAGCCAACCCGAGCAGGTAATTTTAAACTATATATCAGGGTTTTGAATGAGCCTGTTAGAAACCATTGAGCAGTACTCTTGCTCAGCTGCCTTCCTGCTTGGAGATTCCTGTATTGCTAAACTGATCTGTATTTCTTACTTTTCTGTTTGGCCCAAGTACTATCAAATATAAAATCAGCTTGACACTTTATCTTCTGCAGTGTGCTGTGGTATTTAAGTCACATTTTGTTTCTCTCTCTCTCTTTCTGCCCCCCCCCCCCCACCCCCAAGATAGGGTCTTTTTCTGTAGCCGAGGCTGGTTCTGAATTCACTGTGTAGCTGAGACCAACCTAGAATTCATGGCAACCCCCCTGTCTCAGCCTCCTGAGTTCTATAATTACAGGCATGCACCACTGTGCTCAGCTGTTATGTGGTTCTGGGGGATTGAAACCGGGGCCTCATCCTTCTAGGCACTTGCTGTAATCACTGAGCCGTGACCCCCAACCTTGCTGTTTTCTCTTTGAGGTATATTTTACTGCTGTGTGTATATATGTATTGCTTTATCTGAAAAATTTCTGCTTCATTACAAGCAAGACTCACTGGTTTCAAATGTGTAGGTACCATCGTTGCTTGTATTAGCTGATGCAACATTAATGAAGATACTTCTTGCTAGTTTTGGGAAATCTTTAGGTGTAAGATGGAAAAAGGCTGATTGATACTGAGTTACCAGACACTGTGTTATAGGCCCCATTCTATACCAAATGTTATTAACAGGTAAGATACCGGAGGTGCAAAAAGATTTAAAGTAAGATTAAAAACATAGCTAAACAATTATTTACACTAAGGTGTATTCAGGTCTAAGTCTTTGTTATTTTTAAGTCAGTTTCACTGCCTGTCTGCCCCCTCCCCCCCTCGCTGCCTTTCAGGATTGAACCCAGGCAGGACCTTTCCTCTGGGCTACATCTCCAGCATTTTTATTTTGAAATCAGATCTCACTAAGTGCTTGAGTTTGGCTTGAGCTTGCCATACTCCTCTCTAAACTCCCCAAGTGCTAGGATTATAAACATGCGCCACCAGGCCCATCTTCATCTCACTATTTTTTCCCCCCACATTTTATTGGTATGTATACATGCAAAATTCAAGGTTTACAATGAGGTTGGGTATTTTGTGCACATTCATGTCTTGTCAAGGTGACAAGGGCTTTCTCACTCTCCTTTTGTCCCTCCCCCTACCTACCCCTCCCTCCCTCCTCCCCCACCCTACCCACCTCTTTCACTTTGTCTTCAGTCTTAAGTTCCAAAGGAGTTGTGATCTGGGTCATAGAAGAGAGACTACTCGATGTTTCACCTTCTGCTTCTGACTTACTTCACTAAGGATGATATTCTCAAGTTTCTTCCATTTGTCTATAAAAGCCTCCATGCTGTTGAACTTTATTGATGCATAGTATTCCATTGTGTGGATACACAGTTTGTGTATCCATTGGTCTGTTGATGGGTTATTTTGGTGACTTCCATATTTTAGCTATTATTAGTTGTGCTGCTATAAACATAGGTATACATATATCTCTGCTATGTGTTGTTTTGGCCTCTTTTGGGTATATTCCCAGAAGGAGTGTCACTGGATAAATCATCTCATTATTTTTGAAAGCCATCTCCTTTTAAGTATTCATTCTTCTTAAGCTTTTCAAATATGTGTCCGATTTTTTTAAAAAATTGTGATCAAGTATATATATCACAAAATTTAATGCTTTAACCATCCTTGATCATGTAATTTGATTGCAGTAAGTGCATTCACATTAAGTTTTCTAATCTGTGAACATGGGTGTGTTTCCATTTATGTTTTTAATTGCTTCCAGCAATTTTGTAGTTTTCACTGTACAAGTCTTTTGACTCCTTAGTTAATTTCTAAGTAATTCTTTTTGACATATTATAAATGGAATTATTTTCTTAATTTCATTTTTGGATTATTTCATTATTAATGTACATGAACACAACTGATTTTTACATGTTAATTTTGTATCCTACAGCTTTGCTGAATTTGTTATTTGTTCTAATAGTTTTTCTTTGGTATTTTTAGGATTTTCTAAATATAGGACCATGTCATCCACAGAGTCTCACTGTGTAGCCCAGGCTGGCCTTGACCTCATGACAGTCCTTCTGTGTTAGCCTCCCAATGCTGGGATTACACCATGCCCAGTTTATAGCGCTAGAGAAAACAAATCCAGGGCCTTGAGCTTACTAGGCAAGCACTCTAACTGCTGTGCTATTCTTCCAGCCCTCTTCCCAATTTAGTTGTCTTTTATTTCCTTTTTAATTGACTCTGGGTAAAGTTTCAATACTTCTAAATAGATACAGAAAAAAAATCCTTGTCTTTTTAAATGTCCTATTTTAAATGAAAATCTTCCAGTCTCTTACCATTGTATATGATGTTGGCTGTGAATATTTAATATATGTCATATATTAAGTTGAGGAAATTTTATTTGATTGCTAGTTTATTCAGTATGTTTTTTGGTATCATTAAAAAGTGTTGAATTTTGTTAAAAGCTTTTTCTATATCATTTGAGATGATCATGTGGGTGCTTTTGTTTGTAATATGTTAGATTGATTGATTTTTCTTAGGTTGAGCCATCCTTGCACCCCAGGTGCACAAGTTGCCAGAATGTAAGAGGTCTAAACAAAATTATTACTTGGTCATGATATATAATTCTTTTTATGTGCTGCTGAATTTAGTTTGCCAGCACATAAAAATTAATAGTGAGAAAGGAATACCATGGTTTTCTTGTAGTTCGTTTGCCTGGATATGTGTTTGTTTTTGTTTGTGTGCCTCATGCCTGCTAAGCATGTCCTTTACCACCATGTTTTGAAAGTATCAAAGCAATCCTAGTTTCATAGATTGAGTCAGAAAGTGTTTCCTCCTACTTAATTTTTGGAAGAGTTTGGGCAGGATTGATGTTAGTTCACTAATTTTTGGTAGAGTTTGTCCATAAAGCCATCTGCTATAGGACATTCCTGTTATTAAGAGGTTTTTAATTACTTATTTAATCTCCTTTAGCTATAAGTTTATTTAGATTTTTGGGGTTTTTTTCTGATTCAGTCTTGTTAGGTTTTGTGTTTTTAGGATTTTGTATGTTTAATCTGAACTGGTCACAATTTTGTTTAAATCAGGAGAGAATTATTTGAAATACACAGAGTGGGACATTGAGTGCTAAGTTAGTGCTTCTTCTGATACAAATCATAATTTGTTCCCAGAATGTGAACTGGCGAAGTAGCTTCTCCTTTTAAAGCAAGGTATCCAATTTGTTGAAGCCATCATTTTTTATTATATAAATAGGCAGAGAGAAAATATTTAAGGCAGCTTGGTTGTATATAGCTGTAAATCCGGCATTCTGGGATGCTGAGGCAGTAGGATCTGAAATTGAAGTCCCACCTGGGCAACAGAGTGGCTTAGTAAAACCCTATATCAAATAAAAAATAAAAAGGGTTGGGGATATAGCTCAGTGTGAAGGTTCATTCCCCTCTGAGGGAACAGGGAAGGAAAAGCTTAAATGTGTTAGTAAACAGTGGTGAGATTTTAAAAGTTTATTTTCAGGTAGAAATAAAATTTTTATTCCTATTTAGCAAATGATAGAAAATGTCAATCCAAGTTGTTGTATCCAGCAAAATTATCTCTGAAAATTGAAGGGGAAGTAAAAATTTTTCGTGACCAAGGATTCCTAAAGAAATTTGCAACCACTAGTCCAGCATTTCAGAAGATACTTGAAGGAATCTTTGAGACAGAGAGAAGCAACACCAACAAACAGGGAGTAAAGGAAACATTTAATACAGAAAATATAAACAAAAAATAGATTGATATTCAAATCATGTGATTGGTATCCTGCTGAAACAGTACTAGCTTTCTCATAAAAGCTGTGAAGCTTCCCTAAATAATTATTATTTTTAATAGTATATTAGTTTGCAAAACAATCATATTCAGCCTGGGGAATTGGTATAAAATGTTTTAAAATATGTATGCATGAATTTATGGATAGATAGGCAGAAAAATAATAAATCTGGCAAAATGATAGTGAAATGTGAGTAAAGACTTTACGAAAGTTAAAAAATTTAGAATTGACTAAGTACACATTGCTTATTTACTCTTCTTGTATACATCTAATCTTATTTAATATAGCAGTTCACTTATTTGGTCTTTGATGTAAGTTTATCCTAAGAAAACTGATTGATGTAATGATAACCTGAATATCTTTTGAATGTATAAACATTTACATTTCAGTACTCAACTAAGGAATTGGAAATCTAACTACTTTTTCTTTCTTACATTTTCTGGTCTTATGAATTTCATTCTTCTTATGTGGACTGGTGGGTGTGAGGACATGTTAAAGAATACTATATATATGTATATGTGTGTGTGTGTGTGTGGGTGTGGGTGTGTGTATATATATATATAGTCTATATCTATATACTAAGATAAAAAAAAACTTTTGGCAAATCACCCCAATAAAGTACTCTGCTAGTCTCAGGGAAGAAGCACCAAGATACAGCCACTGCAGCCCATTCTAGGGGTAGGAAGCTGAGCTAAAGAGTGGTGATTTGAGTGGCAAAGTGAGTCAGATGCAAGATATTAAATATATTGATTATCACATGGTTTCTCTGATTTGGGAAACCAAGATACAGGCATTCTATAGAACCAAATGGGTGTGATAGTGAGAATTAAGATGGATCTGGAGGGTGTGGGAGGGCCAAAAATGGGAAGGGACTGTAAAGTTGGTGTGATATATTTGTGCTCAACATACCCAAGTTCATTGTAAATATTATGTATTGCATATATATATATATGGGGAAAAACCTGTGCAAGACCCTGTCTCAAAAAAGGGGAAAATTATAATCAACTTAAAGGAATTACAAAGAAACACCTATTAAATGCCACCACAGGGAGGCAGTTAGTGAAATCCAGATAGTGGGAAAGTGTAGAACATATGACTCACTTCCTTGAATGAAAAAAAGGGGGTGTGTGAGCGTGTGTGTGCTTGCATGTGTGCAGGTATATGTGCGTATCCTAGGTATTCAAACAAGAGTTTTGTTTGTAGTAGGCAAGCCACCATTCCCTCAGTACAATATTTTTATAAAGGCACCTGTATAATAAGAGACTTGACACATATTCACCAGTCACAGTATACAAATGCTATTTGACTCTTGGCACAGATATAACATTAAAAAATAAAATAAAATAATTATTTATAACTTTAAAGAAATATGGCTATTGAAAATATTGGATATTTTTATTGAGAAATAAGTTTTTGAAGTCTGGTAATGATATTATTATGTTTAAGAAAGACTGTCTTTGTTTCTTTTTTATTACTTTTTCCCCCCACCCTGGTTGATCATACACTTGGGAATTAATGCACCAGGCATTAAGAAGAAAGATTTCTACCACAGGGACATTTTGCATTCAGAATCCAATATAAATATTTCTAGTCACACATTTCCATGGCTACAGATTTTGGTTGCTTGATTTATATGCATAGAAACAGTTGTTATAACTTTAAAAAGCAGTATTAACAAGTACCTTTAAATGACTGCAAGAGTTTTTCTTTAATATTATAATACTGCTTGTTGGTTTGGAAATGAGATTACTCTACATGATATTTTGATTGTTCTCAAAGGCATCATGAGTATTCTGTTTATTCTTTCATTTCTGTATTTTTAGCCTTCTAATTAAGTTAGATACCATTTTATAAGAAATCATTTTAGCACTATAATTTTAAAAAGCTGTTAAAGGTAGATTATACTGTAACATTTTAAGACTTATTTTTATAAAAAAAAATATTGTCTTGAGACTCAGAACAGGTACCACATACATACTCCGGGTGAAGGGAACAAATATGGAAGGACCTTTTGAAGCATATAAATATCCCTCTGGTCCTCAATGCCTTCGAATAAATACAAGTATTTTAAAAAAATACCCCACACTGTAATAGGGGAAAAATAAACCTACACAAAAAACCCAGTCTCCTCCATTTCTTGGAGAGTCAGGTTCCAGGAACGTCTTTCAGAGCTGGAGATCAGTCATCCAGTTTCTGAGCTAGCCTACAGAAAGTTCAGTTGTGCTCTCCTGTGTTCTCATTGACCCGTTCACTCATGTGATTTACTCGAGTGTTTTGGATTGTGAAGCCTTGTTTTGTAATGTACTCTATCAGGTGGACCCAGAAGGAAACTTCCTGGTGAAAATCACAAAGTCCAAAAGTAAAGGAGGGGCTGGAAGAATGGCTCAGTGGTTAAAGCGCTTGCTGTCAAGCCTTAAGTACCTGAGTTGGATTCCCTAGTACCACATAAGCTGGGCATGATGGTGCACGCCTGTAATCCCAGCACTCGGGAGGCTGAGGCAGGAGGATTGCTGTGAGTCCAAGTCTGGCCTGGGCTCCATAATGAGTTCAGGACGAGCCTGAGCTACAGAGCTAGATAGACCCTGTCTCAAGAGGGAGAGAGAGAGGGGGGGGGAGGGAGGGGAGAGGGAGAGGGAGAGAAGGAAACCTGCAGTCATTGGTGCCCATCATTGTGTTTACTCCACTTGGTAAAATAATTTGAAATACCTTCTAGTAAGGAATGGACCTTAGTGGTGATGGTTAAATGGGTTATGATGACAGCCACTGGATTAGAGTACATAGAAAGCTTCCAAGTACTAGAGAGCTGCACAACCTCTTCAAAATACCCATGGGATGCAAACGCATGGGGTTATTGAGACACTGAATCAAAGGGTCAATCTGCTAAAACTCTGCTTCTTTTTGAAGCATATCAGATTCCTTAAAATCCAAGGGTAAGGTCAACTCTGAAGATTTAAAGAAATTGAGGACATATTGGACAAGTGGCCCATCTTGATCAATGTAATAATTGTGTTGTGGATCTGGGGAAGTCCCCACAAACATAGCTGCAACATGGGATCTGGGTAGCATGTCAGTGTGGTGAGAGATGTTGTGTACAGTTGTGTTCCTGCATTTAACATGACTGGGCCAGTCATCATATAGCCCCAGTCTCCATTTGCTATCTTCTGCAGCTTTTTGTCTTCAGGAGCCCAGGTTCCAGGGAAATGTGTGAAAGCAGTGCCTGGAAGTGGTGGCAGAGGGGAGAACTAAGCCCGCGTCCACAGTTGTGCTTCTAGCTGGCCTGCACAGATGGCGCCTTCCCAGCAGAGCCGTGTTGCCTCTAGCACGGGCACCCCCTAACAACAGCACACACGGAAGCCAAGAGGCCAAGCTGGGAGCCAGCTGAGTCAGTGCGGTGCTGTGCTGTGCTGTGAGGGTCACCACCACCTTGACCATTCCCCCTTTGTTTCAAATCTATGCAGCTTGTTTTTGTTTTTTGAGATGGTGATTTCTTTATGTTGTTCAAGTTGCTTGTGAACTGCCAGGCTCTAATGATCCTTCTGCTTTAGCTTCAGAGTAGGCATGCGACACCTTGCCTGGTTTCAGACCAAAATATTTGAAGATGAAATAATATTTAAGATATACTTCAGAATTATTGGGCTAGGAATATAGCACATTGGTGGAATGCTTGCTTAATGTGTGAAACCCTGGGTTATATCACCAGTACTAAACAACTCCCCTCCCCCCTCCACACCAACAAATGGTTGGGGAAGAAGCGGAGGATTAGCTTTGCACTGGGCACTTGGGGATGTCTTATTTGTTGAGTGTACTTTTGTGTGATTGAAAATTTTTATATTAAAAAGTTTAAAGATGAAGAATGGCCAGAATATGGTTATACAATTAGGGTTATATTTTTGCTGCCTATCTATCACAAACTAGCTCTTTTTCTTTTTACAAATTAGCTCTTTTAGACCAACACATAAAACTTTCAGTGTTATCTGTGTGCTACTTATGAGGTACTTACATGATATATGGAAGGATCAGTTTATAGTACTTTAAAGGAAATGATGAGGACTTTTGGTCAAGATGGCGACCAAGTAATAGAGCTGCACAATATCTCTTCTTGGACCCACTTAACAAGATGAGAATTTAGTAAAAAATAAATGCCTGTTTAGTGTAGCTAGGACAGGGAGGAGCACCCCAACAATGAAAGGAGGTCAAGAGAAGATCAGAAATGCTGAAGGAGCATGAGAAGTTGAGGAAAAAGCTAGTGTAGGAAGCTACCCCAGGATGGCTGTAGATGGCTGGGAGCCACAGGCATCTGCAGGTAGAAGAAAGCCCTTGTGGAGCCTGAAACATCTGACTGAGCTAGGAGAGGAAGGGGTGCCCCAACAACTAACAGGAGGCCATAGTAAGCTCAGAAATCTTGATGACATATCAGAAGTGGAGAAAAACAGCAGCCAACCGGGCACAGTCCTGAGCTGCTGACATCCATTGACTACAAACAAAGGAAAGCCAGAGACCAGAACCTCAGGTTGAGATAAGCACTGATCTAGAAGAAGTGGCACTTGTCAGCAGCCGGTAGCCCCAGCCTTTGAAAAACAACCCTGCAGGTAGTGCATCCTACAAACACAATATAAACCCCCCTCCCCCGCCAAAAAAAAAAGGCTTACTGTAGCCCAGGACAGGAGCAGTTCTTGGCAGCCATGATAGGCAATGATATAAGCAGGAGCCATTAAAAAAAAAAAATAAAGAGCCCAAAACTGAACTGATTAGAGTAAAAGAAAGCTCAGAAGAGAAAACCAGGGCTTTTGGGGTCACTCTTAAGCAGTGTCTAGAAAGAAAGTGGCCTTAGAGGCAGTGACAGAGCAGAGGGAAAGGCCAACTTCATGAACAGCTCATGTAGTGGGAGCAACTGCAAGGGTGGAGAACCCCACTTTGGGGGAGGGAAGCCAGGACAGGCAGGAGAACTTTGCTAGGGGTGAACAAGACACCTCTGAGGTCATCAGACTGTTAGATACGCCCTCATTGCCTGCTCTCAGAACAGTACAGGAATTGCAGCTCCCCGCATACACTGTCATTGCCATTCAAAGAAACCTCTTGGGTAGGCCTTTCAAGTGAAGTCCCTCATCAAAAGAAACATGGGAAGAAGACAAGGCAACAGAATGCCCATACAGATGCCTGAGGCCCCAGAAACTAATGTCATGAGCCCTGAAATAGTGGAACTCATAGGGAAAGAGGTTTGACTAAACAAGTCAAACAGCCGGTTCAAAGAAGATATGCTCAAAAAAATGTAGGCATTGGTCAGTGAGCTAAAAGAGGAATTTACTAATCAAATAGTGGTCCTAATGGAGACAAAGCTCACTGAGCATATTGAAGCCACAAATAACAAGTTGCCTGAGGTAAATAAGGAAATGCAAGGTATGAAGGAACATTTTGATAGAGAAGTGGAAAATCTCAAAAGACATCTAGATGAAATTCAGGATATAAAAAATACATGTCAAAGCAGTGGAAGATGACTCAAATATTGCGAGGACAGAATTTCAGACCTTGTAGACAAGGTTGAAAAAACAAAAGCTGTAATTAGGCATGACTCCAAAATTAGAAATGAGCAAAGTAGCTGGATACAACAGGTGATAGATGATTCAAAGAGACCCAATCTCAGAATTATGGGTGTGAAAGAGAAGACAAGCACCAAAGGTATGAAGAATTTATTCACTGAAATAGTATAAGAAAATTTCCCTAATCTAGAAAAAGAAATTAATTTTCAAATACAAGAAGCTTATAGAACACCAAATAACCTCAACCAGCAATGAGACTTGCCATGACACATCAGAATCAAAACCTCAGAAATACAACATAAAGAGAGGATATTAAAAGCAGCAAGAGAAAAACAGACATTCTTCTACCAAGGCAAATCCATTTGAATTACTGCACATTTCTCAGTGCAAACCTTAAAGGCTAAGGGAGCCTGGAACAAGATCTTGTGAGCTTTAAAACACAGCAAGTGTCAACAAAGGTTGTTGTATCTAGCAAAATTATCCCTGAAAATTGAAGGAGAAGTAAAAATTTTTCATGACCAAGATTCCCTAAAGAAATTTGTGACCATTAACCCAGCATTGCTGAAAATACTTGAAGGAATCTTTGAGAGAGACAGGAGATGCTTTAAGCACTACCTAAAAGTGTGGTGGAAAGCATCTAAATAGAAAGTGTAACAAAAATAGACTTATTTGAATTATTTGATTGTTATCCTTTTAAAACAGTACCAACTGTTTTATAAATCTGTGAATCTTCCCGATAATTATTGTTTTTAGTATTTATGTTTGCAAAACATAATTATGTTCAACATGGGGAATTGACATAAAAATCTTTTAAAATATGTTCGCATGAAGTTAAGGATGGATAGGTAGGTAAAATGATAAAACAAGTCTGGCAAAAATGTTAGTAATTAGTAAAATGTGAGTAAATAATTTATGAAAGTTAAACAATTCTGAAATACCTAAGCATGCCACTCTTGCTTTAAGTATACTATACTTGTGGTGATAAAAGATTTTAGTTCATTTCATGTAGCGATTTGAGACAGACTTAAGTTCATTTAATGTAGCGATTCACTCATTTTGTCTTGGATGTAAGTTTATTCTGAGAAAATTGATTGATGCAATGACAACTTGAATGTCTTTTGAGTATACAAATATTTACCTTTCAGCACTCAGCTAAGGAATTTGAAATTTCACTTTTCTCTTTTTCTTTCTCATGTTTTCAAGCCTTATGAATTTCATTGTTATAGCTCTCTTTTTATGTAGACTGGTGGGTGAGGCCATGTTAAAGAATCTCAATAAAAGTATAGTAAGATACAGAAAAATTTTTTTGAAAATCACCCCAATAAAGGGCTCTGCTGAACCCAGAGAAGAGGCATCAAGATATGGCCACCGCAGCTCACTCTAGGAGTGGAAAACTGAACTAGTAAGTGGTGATTTGAGTGGTGAAGTGAGTCAGATGCAGAAGATTAATTATTGCATTGTTTCTCTGATTTGGGAAACCCAGAACACAGGCATTCTGTAGAACCAAATGAGTGTGATAGTTGAAGTTGATGGGGGGAATGAGGCGGCTACTGGAGGGCCAATAATGGGGAGGGAAAGGAATCGTAATATTGATGTGATATGTATGTGCACAAACACTCAAGTTCATGGTAAATGTGTATTGCATATATGTATATTAATAAAAATGGTTGGAAAAATAAAAATAAAGGAAATCATGTATCATTGGATCAATTGAGAAAAAATTTAAATTCTGTGATGAATATTTTCTTCCAATTTCAGTGTTTTATCTTTTTCCTTGTATAGCCTCCCTTTTCAATTATGTTGAAATATCTAAACCAGAGGGTCTTTGTGGTGCTTCCTGAAATGGGCTCCTGAAGGGGCTGTGATAATTACTGCTGTTTCCAGTTAATAACAGTAAGGCTGGACCAGATGTTTGGACAGAAACAGAATCAGAATCTTTTTGAGTTGATTTAGCTCTTAAGACATTTAACCTCTGCTAGTAGCGCTCCCATTTGAGAATTTTCTTAAGTTGTTACTGTGGCTGGTCTTTGTGAACAGCTGAATATTGGTTACAAGCATGCTCCTCAGCTACTGGTTATTTTTTTTTTTTTCATGGTATTATTTTTTGCCATGACTACAGGGATTTTAAAGACTTGGAACATCATTTGTTTCTCTTTTTCTAATTTGGGAAGAACTAAGTGAGCATTTAATATTTTACATTTTCAAGAATTGAGAATAAATTTTATGCCCATAGGAGATGTAAATAGGCACAAAGTATACATAAATATGAAGCTGTTCACATACCCAGTACCAGTTGTGTGCTGTTCTATGTTAGTTGCATCATCTTATTTAATCCTCATAAAAGTGTTATGAAGGATATATTAGCATTTATATTTTACAGATAAAAGAAAATAAAGTTTTGGGAATTAAATTATTATGTAAGGTCTTTTGGGTATTGAGTGACAAGTTGAGATCAGAACCCAGAAGTGCCATGGTAAAGAAAATTACTTTGTCTAAACACACAAATGCAACATTTTAGTCAGTCATCCCTCAGAAGCTGTGGCGCATGCCTGTAACCACAGCACTCAGGAAGCTGAGATAGGAGTATTTCTGTGGATTTGAAGCCAGCTTGGACTATGTAGTGAGCTCAGGATCAGCTTGGACAATAGAGCAACATTCTGTCTCACACACTCAAAAAGGTCGTCTTTAAGTGTCTGCAAAGTATTGATTTAACTGAAGGGTCAAGTTGTTTATGTCAGGTGATACAGTATTTTATGTAGTCTACACATATTCTTTAGACATGAAACCATCTCTAAATTACTTATAATACCTATTGCAATGTAAATACTAGGTAAATAATTGTTAATATAGCGTTACTGAAGGAATGACAAGAAAATAATTAGGGATGATAAATGAGAATTTAGTAAAAAACAAAAACAAAAACCCCCACAGCTGTTCAGTGTAATTAGGAAAACATGTTCAGTTTCGGCATAATTTTTAAAGAATATGTTTAGTCTACCGGTGTGAAATCCTATGATATAAAGGGTTGAATGTACATAGCTACTATGTGGTACGAAGTCATTCACAACCACTGTTGTAATCTTTGAAGAACACTATTACTTCAGTATTATAAACTGCTTAAAAATGTGTCTATCATTGTTAAAATTGAGTGGCCCCAGTTTTTTATTGAAAAATAAAAATATCGAAAATATAACTAGTATAACTGCTTAGGTAAATACATATTAATGTTTTTTCCATTCACACATTTATTCAATAATATCACATCAATAAATCATTTAGCAAAGATTTATTATTTTGTTTCAGGTACAGTCGTAATTTTGAGGACACTGGCATAGTATTAAAAATAATTTAGTCTGTTTCCTTGTAGTGTGAGGAAATCAAGAGTAAGTTACATAAATGGAACAGATTATGTTTTGATAAAGTCATATGGTACGTACTAATATTTCAGTATAATTTCTTTAGGTGTACAAATACATAATTTTATTTCTAGAAATAACTTCATGACTAAACCTCTAATTTACAGACTGTGAAAGGTATTTAAAAAATATTAGGAAAGTGGTGAAGTATTTTTGATTGTCATCCTATCTCTCTAACCTCATATGGGAGAACACAGGGTCTCAGTTATTCTTCTTGAGGGTACTAATCTCATTCATGAGAGATTATAACCTAGTCATCCTCGCTGAAGGACCCACCACCTAGTACTGCTTTGGAGGTTTTGATTTTAAGATGTATTTTGAAGGGACACAAACATTCAGATCAAAGCACTTGTCTGTTATCTAACTCTGTTAATTGTAAATCAGTATTTTCTTGGGATTTTTGAAGTTAATTGAGGCAGGCAATACATGGAATGTCACTAGTATTTGTACAGTTTACTGTAAATGTGAACAAGTTATTTAACCATATGAACATAGTTTCTTCCGATAGAAAATAAAAGTAAATAAGGGTACTGTACTTTCCATTCTCCCTACATATTAGATTGTTTTGATAATGTAAAGCCCTTTGAAAATTAAATTGGTAATCAGAGTAACTTTATGTTAATTTTACCAAGTAGAAGAAAAGATTGTCTATCTAATGTTACCTTGATATAGTTCAGCTTTGTAAGATAAAGGATGCTTCTTGGCCATAAAAATATGAGTAGTAGGACTTATTCTACTGAGAACTTAAATAAATCTTAACAAGTACCTAAGGAGATTATTGTGCCATGGTGTGGAATGAATACAGAACTGAAATCCTAACTAAGCCCTAAAGTGAAAATGAAGTTCTGGAATTGGCATGACAGATTTTTGTTGCCTGCTTTCCTTTATCCGGAGTTATGCTTATTTTTGTGAATGAGGTTCCTTATTATTATTTTTTTAAGGCGGGGTATTGCTCTATAGCCCAGACTGGCCCTGAACTCACTATGCAGGCCAGGCTGGCCTTGGACTCACAGCAATCCTTCTGTCTCTGCCTCCTGAGTGCTGGGATTGCAGGTGTGGTGCCACCATGCCTGGTTATGTGGTGCTGGGGAATCAAACTTGGGTACTTTAGCTCTTGCCTAACCGCTGAGCCATTTCTCTCCAGCCTGTGATTGAGTTGTTTTGATCCCTAATCCTCATAACAAACCAGTGAAAATACCTGATGTGATTATTATTCTAAATAGAAGAATAGTAGAAAATAGAAGTTCAAACCCAGAAATTCCAATCTTTGTTCATTTTATTGTTCATTTCATTCCTTTCCAAATAACAACTGCAGATGCAACTATCACTAAACACTCATGTGTTATTGTGCATAGAAATTTATCTAAGCTTAATTCAGATGTTTTTTGTTTTCCCCTGCTATGTATTTGCTGTTACTTGATTTTCTCCTTCTGTACCCCCTCTTTTCCCTACCTATGCCTTCCCTTCCCTTTCCTCTCCTTCCATCCCCTCATCTCCCCTCCTCTCCCCTCCTGTCCCTCCTGTCCCTCCTGTCCCTCCCTCCCTCCCTCCCTTCCTGCCTGCCTGCCTGCCTGCCTGCCTGCCTGCCTGCCTGCCTGCCTGCCTGCCTTCCTTCCTTCCTTCCTTCCTTCCTTCCTTCCTTCCTTC